>JADRCD010221316.1:8778-20986 GCA_019843815.1 Montemys delectorum
TTTCTTTCTTTCTTTCTTTCTTTCTTTCTTTCTTTCTTTCTTTCTTTCTTCAGAGTTAAATTATGGGTATATTTACAAAGACCCTGACAAAACAGAGAAAAATCACAAAAGGGTTTTGTAATCTCTGGGGTTGATAGAGCAAGTGTTACCCCCTTTCAGTCCAATGGTGAAGGGAGGGAGGGGTCACTAGAACCCAGACACAGGGAAGGCACATGGGTAGTGTCATCTTGGGTTAGGAGCTGAACACCTGCAGGGAATAGCAAGTAGTCAGAGAGACAAGGAAAGAAACTGACTTTCAACACCTCTCCATCCAGTCTTCAGAAACTCTAAACTTGAACCAATGGGTAATAGCATACTGAATATAATCGAAGTTATTATCCTGGTGCTCAAAGCAGAAAGGAATAAAGGAGAGAAATTATGAATAGCTGACAGACACTGCCCAGTTACAAACGTAAAGGTCCGCATCCTGTGGATGTACAAAGAAAATTCAGTTTATTTAGAATTTGTGTATTATATCAAATTAAATCATTAATGATAATAACTAGCTTAAAAGTCCTTCCTTCAGCCTTGTAGTGTATATCTTTTTTTTTTTAATTGGATATTTTCTTTGTTTACATTTCAAATGTTATCCACTGTTCTGGTTTCCCTCCTTCCCGGAAACACCCTATCACATCTTCCTTTCCCCTGCTTCTATGAGGGTGTTCTTCCACCCACCAAACCACTCCCACCTCCTCACTCCCTTGATTCCCCTACACTGGGGCATCTATCCAGTCTTCGTAGGACCAATGACCTCTCCTTCCATTGCTACATGTTTCATTGTCTGTCCACATTATGTCCTTCTCATTATGCTTCCACAGAAACGGGATTGAAGAAGTCTGGGTAACCATTCTGAGCTTTCCACATGGGTTCTGGCATCTGAACTAAGGACCTCACAGACTCACAGTAGGTTGCATATCCAGTGAAGTATTTATCCATTTACTATTGTCACAACTTCAAGATATGAAACTTTTAAAAACTTTTTTATTTTATTTTACTATTTTGGGTGTTTGGGTGTAGTGCTTACGTATATGTTTGTATACCAGGGACATATATTATCAGTGGATGACAGAAGAAGGCATTGGATCCCATGAGACTGAAGCTACAGGAAGCTATGAGCCATTATGTGAGATCTGGGACTGAACTTGGGTACTCTGGAAAATCATCCAGTTCTAACTGCTAAGCCATCACTCCAACCTCAAAATGTTATTGTCAAATTGATTGAACATTTTACTAAGCGAAAGAATATAAGGTGTCAGAAGAAAATATTTCTAAAATAATGTAAGAAAGCATTTAAAATTATAAAGGTTGTAGAGAAACAATGTGCTTAGAGACAAAATAACTTCAATTTGTGCAAAGGAGTTGTAAGTTAAGAGTTGAAAACTGATGCATTTCAGAAAAATCACTCAAGCCAGATATAGGACAGAAGCCAGAAATGTTGCAAATAAGAAACTAAAATGAGGCCATAACAGACAAAAATTATGCAAAGAAAATCGAAGATATTCATTTTTATAAAATGAAACAGAATGCATAAATATAATAATCAAAGGGGAACCATGAGTGATGGTAGGATTACAAAAACATATGAAAGCTCAGCAATCTGCAGGCTCTGAAATGAAGACCAGATACAAAACAAAAATGACAGAGTCATAAAGAAGAATTAAATGTATAACAACAGTTGAACTTTGGACATATTAGTTTAAGAATCACTTATATTCAGAAAGAATAATAAGTGTAGAATGAATTTTCACTATACAAACACTATGGTTTATAATTTTATAGTAAATGACAAAGATTGTGTGGTGCAGCTGGCATAGTTTAGTATTTTTAAATGTTGTATATTTGCAAAAATAGTAATTGTTTAGGAATGTTTACTCAATGAAGGATTGTGAAAATAAGAGTTATATAAGTATACAATATTGGAACAAATCCCAGAAACCAACAAATAAGATAAATTTTATACAAGTAATCATGTTACTCATTCTGAAAGTGAGAATTTAACCACCTATTGAAATACATTTTACATAAGATTTAGATAGATGGAAAACAATATGAATGTAGAAATGACCATCAAAGATGAAATTTGTATTAAAATTGAAGAATGAATGCCATTCGTTCTTTTCAAGAACTATTACAAACTCACATTTTTTTCAATCCAATCGAAAAATCTAAACAGTTGAATCAAGTTGAATAGTGTGAGCTCCACATATATGTAATGATGATGTGCAAGGGCTAAAGCATATCTTCCAAAATTCCTTTTCATCTTGAACCTTAGAACATGCACATGTAGAGAAAGGGGGACAACAAAGACATCATGAGCTAAGTTCACACCAGCTCATGATGGAACTGAAACCCAGTAAATAATGTCTTTATAAGAGCAAAAAAAGAAATAAGGTAGAAACTCTGTCAGAAAGGCTACAATGATAGATACAGCACTAATCTCCAGTGCTCATGTAGCAAAACTTCAGGTTACTGAGCTTAGAACCAGGGGGACTATTCCTTGCAGGTAAGCAGTGGACATTCAAAACAGGAAAGGGTAAGTTTTTCCCTAGATACTTCAGAGTGACTATACCTGCAGACTCCTTAACTTCAGGTTTGTATATGCACATTTGCAAGGCTATGCAGTTCTTTCCTTTAAACCATTTAATGTGTGATATATATATATTTGTGTGTGCATGTGTGTGTGTCTGTGAGTAATATATGCGTGTATGTGTAGATAAAAATAATGTAAGTTGTAAAAGTGCTATGACTATTGATGAATTATAATAAATATTTTCTTGTAATAATAAATATCTCTCATAGAAATTAAGACTTTGAGCTAAGGGGAAAGACTCAAGGAACTGAAGCAGACTACAACCCATTAGGAAGAACAATATCAACTAACTGGACCACCTAGAGCTCCCAGGAACTAAACCACCAACCAAAAAGTATACATGGAGGGATCCATGTCTCTAGCCACATATGTAGCAGAGACTATCTGGCATCAATGGGAGGGGACGGCTTTGGTCCTGTGGAGGCTTGATGCTCCAGCATACAGGAATGCTGGAGCAGTGGTCCAGAAGTGGATGAGTGGATACAAAGGGGAGGGGGGAGACTGGGGATATGATGAGTGTTTGTGGAGCGGAAACCAGGAAATGGAAATATCACTTTGTCTTAGTCAGGGTTTCTATTCCTGCGCAAACATCATGACCAAGAAGCAAGTTAGGGAGGAAAAGGTTTATTCAGCTTACTTCCACATTGCTGTTGATCACCAGAGGAAGTCAGGACTGGAACTTAAGCAGGTCAGGAAGCAGGAGCTGACACAGAGGCCATGGAGAGATGTTCCTTACTGGCTTGCTTCCCCTGGCTTGCTCTGCCTGCTCTCTTAAAGAACCCAGGACTTCCAGTCCCGGGGTGGCACCACCCACAAGGGGCCTTACCCCCTTGATCACTAATTGAGAAAATGCCCCACAGCTGGGTCTCATGGGGGCCCTTCCCCAACTGAAGCTCCCTTCTCTGTGATAACTCCAGCCTGTGTCAAGTCGACACACAAAACCAGCCAGTACATACTTGAAATGTAAATGAGTAAAATGATTAATAATAACAATAATAAATTAAGACCTTAAGTTTCAATGAAAATATGGAGCCCATCTGAGGGAAAAGCAAGGTCAGCAGATTGTCAGTGTTCTCTGTTGCAGTGCTTACAAAGTCACATGGAAAGAAGTAATAGGGCTGGGGTTGATGCTGTAGACATGCGTAGGTGGTTAAGAACACGGGCTGCTCTTCCAGGTTCCATTTCTAGCACTCACATGACATTTCACAACAGTACACTAGCCCCGTTACAGGGGCTCCAAGGACCTCTTCTGGCCTTAGTCCGCATTGTATTTAGTATAAATATATACACAAACGCAAAGCAGTTACATTGAATAAAGACAAATAAATATTTGAAGTGGAAGATATATACAAACGCCACTTAGATGTTGTTATAGGATCAAAAGGCTATGAGTCATCAGAAAGGAAGTTCATTATTGAATTTAAAGTAGTGAACAAGTTTAATTGTAACATGCCAGGTGGAAACTAAGACTTTGTCTTACGAGAAATTGAGGGTTGCTGTATAATAAAACCTTCACTTATCTAAGTTACTATGCTATTGTAGCTGACATGCCTTCTGTGATCCTCTGAGGTCAGAAACGGTGGTTTCTAGCATTTAGCACCTCATCCTAAAGCATCAGGAGATTAAGTAAAGGATTAATTGCTACAGCTTTTTCCCTATTGTCCAGATGCCTCTTGCTTGTCTGGCTAGGGGGAAGTATTGTAACAGAAGAGAATAACTCTTTCAGAAGGAAAAAAAATTATATAGGCAAATATGCATAATCTCACATAAATCCATATACAGATTCATGATAATTTTTTGACTTACACATATCCATTCATACCCAGCTGGGCCCAGCTTGCATGCACACATTCTTACACATACTTATACACACATCCATACTTACATATGCGTATGGATTAAAAGCCCAAGCACCAGTGCAGAAAGAACTCACTCATTCTGGATGAAAAATGGAGCTCCAATCTTTATTACATAGAGAAAGAAAAGGCTTTTACTCTTTTAATGCTAAATGAATTCATGTTTATAAGAAAAAAGCTTTGTTTCTTTTAGTAAGACTAAGTCTATCTTGTCCTTACCACGGGGCCTATTCTGTCCTGTGGTAAGTAGAAGCCTGCCTGCTCCTTCTGCTCTCTGCAGCATCTTCTTTTTTCCTCTTTCCCTCTGCATTCTGCACATTGCTCTCTTTGTATTTTATGTTACCTGTAGTTTCTAAGTTATTCCACTCTGCATTCTCCTCCTAATCTAAAAAGTGTTCTGTCTAAAAACTTCTCCTCAGCCCAGTTCCTCTCTCAGCTCAGTTCTTCTCACCTCCATTCCTTCTCATCTCCATTCCTCTCACCTCAGTCCCCCAGTTCTGACTCTTCTCTTTGTCCTCGGCCCTTAAAAATCTTCCAGAATACATATCACATGTTAAAAAGTTCATCAAAAGTCCACACAGAAAATCAAATCATAAATTGAAATAGAAGTTAACAGCAGAGAATGTTTACATGCAAATCCATTACCAGTAATTATCTAGCTAAACATCCATCACCTGTCTCAGCTCCACAGGTTCACTGAAGGGTTAAAATGATAAGTAAAGTTTTGTATAGATAAACCCAGTCAATATTTTAATCTTCTGTCTTAGCACCTATAATAAATCGTTAGTCTCCCTTTTATGACTTTAGTTAATTGTTTTACAACCTCTTGGAATGTGCTCTAAGTTGGAGAAAGTCTGGTTACCATCTAAGAGCAATTAACTGCTGACACCTGGGAGACTGGCAGAGTTCTCATCGCAGTTTGACTATCAGAAAAGGACCTAATAGCAGTCCCATTATAAAAGAGCTCAATAATCACTGGTATAATTTTAGGAATTCTTATAGGATCATCAGTAAGACTTAAGTCATCTATTTGTCTAGATAGCATCACCACATATATAGCAGAGGAAGGTCATCAATGGGAGGAGAAGCCCTTGGTCCTTGTGAAGGTTCTATGCTCGAGTGTGGAATTCCAGGGCCAGGAAGTGGGAGAGGGTGGGTTGGTGAGCAGAGGGAGGGGTGAGGGAATAGAGTTTTTTTTTTTTTCCCCCGGATGGTAAACTGGGAAAGGGGATATCATTTGAAATGTAAAAAAGAAAATAATCTAATAAAAACAATAAAGGGCAGACAGTAGTAAAATGAAGATAATCTCACTTGAGCTTTGCAGTAACATGACTACTAGCAGTCTAGGTACTTTATTGCCATTCTTATGGCTTAGAGACTAGCCAACTAGAATTGGTCTTGTACCTATCAACAACACTAATTCATAGAGGAGTACACTGGCTAACAAAACTCACTGACGTTGCAAACAGATTGATATATAAAATAGAATTCCAACCTGACTAGAGCCCCACAGAACCTTTCTTTCTGGTCAGATCAGAGATCCTCAGAATTAATCCCTTTTGGTTTTGTGAAGGACATGTGGAAAAGCCTTTTGCAGACTGCTTTCTAGCTCCCCTGAGCAACCATAACACCCCCAGAGGCAAAGACAGGCAGCATGACACATACCAAGTAGTATTGAAGAATAATAATGGTAAGAAAATATTTTTTAAAGAATTTAACATATAAACATATATGTTTATATATTACCATGTATATAGAATGATTAAATTTGGTAATGTAAATAGAAATTGATGTCTGGAATATTAATATTTTAATGAAAATTAGAATTAAAGGAATGAAACTCTCATAATTTCTAATGCATAAAATTATTCATCTGCACAAGTACATTGTTACATTTAACCAAATTTAGATGAAATAATTAAGAAAAATGTTAACTTTACACACAAACTGATTTACAGATGTAATAAACTCCACATTTATATACAGATTTACATTTTAAAAATATCTAATCCAATATATGGGTATCATATTCATCCATCGAAACAATTTTTAAGTCTGATTATCAGCAGTCTTCAAAAATATGAGTGGATGCAGTGACTCACAACTAGACATTATGCAGAGTCTGATTGCTTCTTCGAGGTATTGGGGAAACCTCACAGAAGAAGGAAGAAAGACTTTTATGAGTCAGAGGAGATGGAGACCATCAGGATTACGTGGCCCCCAAATCAACTAAGCAGGGCTCACAGGGACTCAGAGAGACTAAAGCAGCAAGCCTAAGCCTGCATGGGTCTATGGGAAGACTTCTGTGTGTATTTTATGGATGTTATCTTGCTGTTTTGTGGGTGACTCCTAACAGGGGAGCAAGTTTATCAATGACTCTTTTTGTCTGCCTTTGAGACTCTTTCCCATCTATTGGATTGCCTTGTCTAGTCTTGATATGACTTTTGTCATGCATTCTATCTTGTTTTGCCTTGTTTGTCTTCTCTTGGAGCACTGCCCTTTTGTGAAAAAGAAACAGAGAAGGAGAGGATCTGGGGGAGAGGGGAAATTGAAGTGGAACTAGGAAGAATAGGAGAGTGAAGGGAAACTGCAGCTGGGATGTTTTTTGATGAAAGAATTATCTATTTCAAATTAAAACATTTATAATAAAATATATTTTCTTTTATTATTCTCAAATTCAGGATCGAATCCATGTGTTACCTCTTTCTAATATTTCCCATGCTTTGTGTATCAGCAGAATTTTATTACTGGCTTGGAAGCTATACCCCAGCAGCTATTTTCACAACTGTTAGTGCATTATGTATCTTGGTTGAGAAAAGGGTCTAACTCACTTGTCCTTCTGAACCTATTCTAAGATCATTACCAGGAATATCAAAGGGTGTTTACACTGATTAAATTATGATAGTTATTTCTTATAATCAACAGTGTTTTGTGCTGAAAAAATAACTGGAAGTTTGTTATCACAAAGAATTTATTTTTATACTGGATATTTTATGTATTTACATTTCAATGCAATACATAAATTTCCCTATTCCCCCTAAGAAACTACCTATCCCATCCCCCCTCTTCCTGCTTCTATGAGGGTGTGCCCCTATCCACCCACCCACTCCTGCCTACCTGACTTCACATTTACCTACACTGGGGAATCAAGCCTTCACAGGACCAAGGGATGCCAAACAAGGCCGTCCTCTGCTGGAGTCATGGGTCCCTCCATGTGTACTCTTTGGTTGGTGGTTTACACCCTGGAAACTCTGGTTGGTACTGTTGTTCTTCCTATGGGTTGGCAAACCCCTTCAGCTTGCTTTCTCTGACCCTTCTATTGGGAACCTTGTGATCAATTCTATGGTTGGTTGCAAGCATCTGCCTCTGTATGTGTCAGGCTCTGTAACAGACTCTCCTACATCAGGAGACAGCTACATCAGGCTCCTGTCAGCATGTACTTCTTGGCATCAGTAATAGTGTCTGTGTTTGGTGATTGTATATGGGATGGATTCCCAAGTGGGGTAGTTTCTGATGGCCTTTCCTTCAGTCTCTGCTCTATACTTTGTCTCCATATTTTCTCCCATGAGCATTTTATTACCATTCTAAGAAGGACTGAAGAACCCTTCTTGGTCTCCCTTCTTCTTAAGGTTCATGTGGTCTGTGAATTGTATCTTAGGTATTCTGATCTATTGGGCTAATATCCACTTATCAGTGAGTATATACCATATGTGTTCTTTTTGTGATTGAGTTACCTTACTCAGGATGGTATTTTCTAGTTCTATCCATTTGTCTAAGAATTTCATGAAGTCATTGTTTTTAGTAGCTGAGTAGTACTCCATTGTGTAGATGTACCACATTTTCTGTATCTATTCTTCTGTTGAGAGACATCTGGGTTCTTTCTACCTTCTGGCTATTAAAAATAAGGGTGCTGTAAACATAGTGGAGCATGTGACATTATTAAATGCTGGAACATCTTTTGGGTATATGCCCACGAGTAGTATAGCTGGGTCCTCAGGTAATACTATGTCCAATTTTCTGAGAAACTGCCAGACTGTTTTCCCAGAGTGGTTGTATCAGCTTGTAATCCAACCAACAATGGAGAAGTGTTCCTCTCTCCACATCCTCTCCAGCATCTCCTGTCTTCTGATTTTTACCATCCCTGACCTCAAGCTGTACTACAGAGCAATAGTGATTAAAAACCACATGATATCCGCCAGAGACAGGCCAGAAGATCAATGGAATAGTATTGAAGACTCAGAAATGAGCCCACACATCTTGGTCACTTGATCTTTGACAAAGGAGCTAAAAACCATCCAGTGGGGGGAAAAAAAGACAGCAACTTTAACAAATGGTGCTAGTGTAACTGGTGGTTAGTATGTAGAAGAATGCAAATTAATCCATTCTTATCTCCTGTACAAAGCTCAAGTCCAAGTGGATCAAGGACCTCCACATAAAACTAGATACACTGAAACTAATAGAAAAGAAAGTGGGGAAAAGCCTCAAACACATGGGCACAGGGGAAAAGTTCCTGAACAGAACACCAATGGCTTATGCTCTAATATCAAGAATTGACGAATAAGACTTCATAAAATTGCAAAGATCCTGTAAGGCAAAGGACACTCTCAGTAAGACAAAACAGCAACCAACAGATTTGGAAAAGATCTTTCTTTACCTACATCCGATAGAGGGCTAATATCCAATATATACAAAGAACTCAAGAAATGAGACTTCAGACAGTCAAATAATCCTGTTAAAAATGGGGTACAGAGCTGTACAAAGAAGTCTCAACTAAGGAAACTTGAATTGTTGAGAAGTACCTAAATAAATGTTCAACATCCTTAATCATCAGGGAAATGCAAAACAAAACAACCCTGAGATTCTTCCTCATAGGTGTCTAACCCTCAAAATACTGGAGACTCCAGGGAGCTTAGAAGTCAGGTGGGCTGGGGGTTGGGGGGCATTCACATGGAGGCAGGGGGTGGGGAGGAGGTGTGGGATGTAGAGCAGTTGGAGGATGGATGGGAGTATGGCGGGGAATGGAATATGGAATGTAAAAATAATTAATTAAAAAAATAAAAATAAATGTTGAAAAAACAATGTGATACAGTTTTTATAAAGGCTATTATTGCTTTAGGCATTTATGCTTTTGTGATAAAGGAAATAAGCTAGGATTTTCATGGAGTTTTAAGGATCTACATACTTTTAGTCTGCGTCTGTGTATATATTTTGGAATGGTGAGTTACACACTTCTGCATTACAAATAAATATCTACATTGAATTTCTACGTACAGTTGCAGGTGTTTTTATTGTGCCTCCTGTCCATACTGTGTATTCTTTTATTTTTAGAATTTTTAATAATGTGTAGGTATTTGCGTCTACATGAGTTTTATACTTAAGTGCTGATGCATATGGAGGTCAAATGATTAAATCCCCTCAAGCTCGAGGCACAGTGAATGGAAGCCTCTGACTTGCCTTTTTGTAACAGCAACCACACTCTGGTCCTCAAGAACCAAAGCAAGTGCTCTTAACCATAACAACATCTCTCTCTAGCCACCTGATAGTCATTAAAAAACCATTTTAAAAATATATATGTTATTGTTTGTGTGCATATGTGTATGTAGGTATATATGTATGTACGTTTGTATGTATATATGTTGTATAATCACATCATATCTGTAGATATCAAAGTACACTTTAAAGAATCTGTTCCTCCTTTTATATTTCTATAAATACAGGAAATCAGTGACAGCAGCCAAGCTTCTGCAGCGAACTCCTCTTTAACTGAGCCACCTTGAAAGCCCTAAATGAATAAATGAATATTCTTAAATTAGTCCCACAGTTTCTCAAAAAGAATTATTGGACCAACTTGTATATATATACACACACACATGCACAAACATCTTGTATTATTAAAATAACCATATGTATGTATGTATGTATGTATGTGTAGATATACATTTAATTATATATGGATAAATATTTTTAATTTTTAAACATCCTTTTATATATTTTTATTTATTTTTTTATTTTTATTTTTATTAGATATTTTCATTATTTACATTTCAAATTTTATCCCCTTTCTTCATTTGCCCCTTCCTGAAACCCTCTTATTCCATTCTCCCTCCCCCTGGTCACTAATACACCCACTCCTCTTTTCTGTCTTGGCATTCCCCTACACTGGGGTACTGATCCTTCACAAAACCAAAGGCCTCTCCTCTCATTGATGTCCCACAAGGCCATCCTCTGCTACATATGTGGCTCAAGCCTTGTGTCCCTCCTTGTATAAGCTTTGGTTGGTGGTTTAGTCCCTGGGAGTTCTGGGAGTACTGGTTGGTTGATGTTGTCCTTCTTCCTATGGGGCAGGAAACACCTTCAGGTCCTTGAGTCCTTTCTCTAGCTCCTCCATTGGGGACCCTGTGCTCAGTCCAATGACTAGCTCTACCTAGTTTTTCTTCATTATTTCTTACAATTGCTTTTGAGTTAACAATGGCAGTAAACAGATGGTTTGACTGAGCAGAGGGTCCCCAATGGAGGAGCTAGAGAAAGGACCAAAGGAGCTGAAGGATTGACAGCTCCATAAAAGAAACAATAATATGAACCAACCAGTACCCCCAGAGCTCCCAGGGACTAAACCTCCAACCAAAGCATACTCCAGTCATATATGTAGCCTACGATGGCTTTGTTGGGCATCAGTGGGAGGAGAGGCCCTTGATCCTATGAATGCCAAGACAGGGAAACAGGAGTGAGTGGGTTGGTGAGCAGGGTTGGGGGGGGATGGGATAGGGATTTGGGAGGAGAAACTGAAAAATCAGGAAAGGGGATAACATTTGAAATGTAAATAAATAATACACATATATTTTTTTCTGGATATATATATATCCAGAATACTGGAGCTCTGAGGTAGGAGCCATGATTGGCCTAATCCTCTGCCACTTTTGGCCTACAATGTTCTTCCTTCATGATGAACAGAGCTAAAAACAAATGATAACAAAGAATAAAACACAGATAATTATGAATATACATTTGGCTGTGTTGATGCAACTGGTAAGAATCACTATTCTTGTCTGAAATGACAATCAAAATCATAAAAATTTGATGGGTAGGAATAGAGAGCCACAATGTGAATACAGGATAAATTTGGGCCAGAAAATATTCATCCCCATGCATAACCATGGAAAGCTGTGGTGTACCCATAAATACTATATGGAAAGGCAGTCCACAGGGTGATCTATTCTCTATTGCTTTAATTCTTGAACACATTTATAAGTTTTTAAATAGCAACATCAATGATTAAGTTTAAATTGGAAAGAGATAATCAAAGTATCTACATCTAGGTACATTTCTTAACTATTGTAGCTAAAAAAAAAATCAGATTCATTTTGAGTTGAAATCAAGCATGTTACTGGGACTGTGTTCATTCTAGATGCTGCAGAAAATATCCTTTGCCCCATAGTTAGTCTCTGCAACTCCTTCCATGGGTATTGTCTTAGTCAGGGTTTCTATTCTTGTACAGACATCATGACCATGAAGCAAGTTGGGGAGGAAAGGGTTTATTTGGCTTGTTTCCACATTGTGGTTTATCACAAAGGAAGTCAGGACTGGAACTCAAGCAGGTCAGAAAGCAGGAGCTGGTACAGAGGCCATGGAGGGATGTTTCTTACTGGCTTGCTTCTCCTGGCTTGCTCAGCCTGTTCTCTTATAGAACTTAAGACTTCCAGCCCAGAGATGGCACCACCCACAA
>JADRCD010221317.1:0-22798 GCA_019843815.1 Montemys delectorum
TATAGACCAGGCTGGGCTTGAACTCAGAGATCACCTGCCTCTGCCTCTCAATTGCTGGGATTAAAGGTGTGAGCCACCTCCCCTCAGTGAGTGTTTGGCTTTTGGTTTGGGGTTTTGTTTTGTTTTGTTTTTAAGGCTTCCTTCAAAAAAAGGTGGTTGACTAGTCTGGCAGAGAGTCCAGGAACTGTACTCTCTGCCCTTGGGGTTGGCTCAGTACTTCCAGGCTGCTTTTCCTGCTTGTTTTGAAAATCTGCAGGCAGTATCCAGGTAACACACAGCCAGGTAGCTCCCCACCCAAGCTGACCTGCTACACACACACACACACACACACACACACACACACACACACACACACACCTGCTTCTTCCCACTCTGCTCTCCCACCTTAAAGAGTTTCGGGCCTTACAGAAGCGTGCTGTCCGTTTCCTGACCCTGTGTCCTTGTACATGTTGTTCTCTCTGTCTAGAATTAGCACCTGCCTTGTCCATCTGTCCTGCTTGGCCTCCAGCGCAGAGCTGCAGAGTCTCCACTGGAGTCAGTCCCTCTTGCTCCAAGCCAGTGATTCATTCCCCCGAGCTCTGGCAGTGTGTCCGCTCTGGGATTGGTGCTCATTCTGGCTGTCCCCCCCCCCCCCGGGGAGATTAAACTGACTTAGCATCTGGTAGAACTTGATACCAGCAGAGCCTTGTACTGGACTTATTCTCAAGTCCAGTATTTGATAGAAAGTAGGAACCCTCCAACCTGGGTGTGTATGTCTGTGTCTCTGTATGTTTATATGTATGTATCTCCATGTATATGTGTTTCTGTATGTGTCTGTGTCTATGTGTTTATATGCATGTATGTATGTGTGTGTCTCTATGTTTTTATATGCATGTATGTGTATGTGTTTTGTGTGTGTGTGTATGTGTCTGTGTGTTTATATGTATGTGTCTGTTAGTAAGGACCCAGGCCTTGCCTGGATCCAATCTCTCTGGCAGCTGTTGGCATAGCTCTCTCCATATTTGGCTTAGACCGTGAGAGAGACTGGATGACGTATCATCATGTATCCTGTGCTCAGGACTGGGCATATCATATCAGCTTTTGTCAGCTGAAACCTGACGCTCAAACAAGATTTCAGAGTTTGACCCTCAAAGCCAGGCTCGCAGGTTCAGCCAGAGATGTAGGTTTGGGAGATGTTCCTGATTAGTAGAAACATTTTGAATGTTGTTTGTTCTTCAAAAATTCTGAGCCCATTGTTTAGTCTCTCTGAGCGTGTCTGCTGTGGCAATACTTACCTTGCTGCTGTTTTGAGGATCTAATGAGGTGACTTAGGCAAGTGACCTCAAGCAGCCATGGAAAGAAATGTGTCTTTAATAACCGTTAATACCCTTGGGCCCTAAGGAAGAAGAGAAAAGTATCACCAACCATCTGCTCTATATTTAGTCTGCAGATAATCCTTTCAGATTCACAGATATATTCAATGCAATAAAAATTAGGCATACTTGCACCTGTATAGTGCAGGCGTGTCTGCATTGTTGAAGGATACATTAAACACAACTGGAGTAGACCCCGGTGGCATATACCTGAATGTGACCACTGTGGAGGCAAAGACAGGAAGCTCGAGAGTTCAAAGCTAGCCTCAGCTACATAGTGAACATCAAGTCATTCTGGGCTTCATGAGACTAGATCTAAAAGTAGACAACCAAATATACCGTAAAGTGCCCAGTAAATATTGGTGATGGGGAAGAGAATAAATTCATAGTTCTTGCTTTGGCTGCAAGTGAAATTCCTAGTGTAGTGGGGTTTTTTTGGTTTGTTTTTTTTTTAACATTTCTGTTGTACTTGGGTTGGTTACAGTGATGGTATTATTGCTGAGACAGTCTCACACTGTGGGCCAGCCTGGTGTGGAACTCACTGTGTAGACCAGGCTGGCCACAAACTTGAAGCGGTTTCCTGGGTCAGTCCTGGCTAGGCATTCTTTTCTTAATAGGTCATAATTTTGGTTTTGATTATTTGTTTGTTTGAGTTAGAGGTTATCTGTGTAGCCCTGGCTGTCCTGGAACTCACTCTGTAGACCAGGCTGGCCTCGAACTCAGAAATCCAACTGCCTTTGCTTCCCAAGTACTGGGACTAAAGGCGTGCGCCATTACCACCCAGCTTAATACTAACTTCTTGTAACTTAAACACACACAAAAAAAAAATGACTTATTTATTTTTTCGTATATAGGTGTTTTGTCTGTATGTATGTCTGCATGCACTGTGTGTGTGTGCCTGGTGCCCTTGGATAGTATTGGCTTCCCAGAGCTTAGTGACAAACAGTTGTGAGCTGCCATATGGGTACAGTGAGTTTTATCTTATTCCCCTTCCCACTCTTCCCAGGCCCCGAGGTCACATCCTCCCGGCTGCACACCTTCCTTTTATTCCCAGTCCACAGAGTGAGTTCAGTTAGTACTCCCCATATGCACATGGCTGTGGCCCATCCATTAAAGCTCGAGCAGCTCCCACCCGGAGCCAGCCTGATGAAGAAAGCTGACCGGAGGGAGAGATGGCTTGTGATGAAAGCCACTTGTTGCTCTTGTAGAAGACCCAGGATTGGTCCCTGGCACCCGCATGGTACTCACAGCCATCCCTAATTCTGAAGCACCCTCTCTGCAGCCCCTCCCTCTCAGGCTTGCCATTTGCTCTATTATAGTGTCAAACAAATATGCAAAACACGCTGAGTTCCAAGCTGGGTATGATGGTGCCCACCTATAATCTTAGCACTCTGGAGACTGAGGCAGGAGGATTGAGAGCTTGAGGCCAACCTGGGGGTGCACAGTAAGACCCTGTCTATAAAACATTTTGTTCTAAAAACAGACTCAGGCTGTGTTGGTCAGGTTGTCCTGGAACTTGCTATGTAGATTAAGGCTGCTTCCAACTTGGTAATCCTCTTGCCTCAGCCTCCCACGCACTGGAATACTTGGTGTGTACATGATGCCTGGCTAAAACCATTAATTTATGTGGGAAAAAGGCAGGCCCCTGTTGACCCATTGACTGGGACCAGGAGACCTGGGCAAACAAGTGCTAGGCACCACTGATCTTTACCTGGTCCTGGGCATCAAGCACAAGGCATCGTGGCAAAGTCTAACATACCTAGCACAAAGTCTCCTTACAACTGGGCCTTGCCCGGGTGGCTAGGAGTCGAGATGAGGTCGCCTCCTACCATTTCCTGGAGGAAGTCTACAAGAACCAATACCAGAACTGGGATGTATGACAGAGGTAAAATTTTGGGAAACATCTAGAGAAGACACTCCAGCTTGGTTTTGTTTTGTTTGTTTGTTTGTTTGTTTTTCTCTTCGAGACAGGGCTTGTCTGTTTAGCCCTGGTTGTCCTGGCTAGCCTTGAACTCACAGAGATTTGCCTGCCTCTGCCTCTGCTCCTGAGTGCTGGGATTTAAAGCATGCGCCACCAGCACCTAGCCAGACGTTCTTTTTTTTTTTTTTTTTTTTTTTTGAAAAAAAATAAGCAAAGGCTGTGGAAAGAACCACTGGTAGTAAGCAGGCCAGTCTGCTTGATCAGAGGTATAGGCAAGAAGGATGGATTCTGTGTGCTGTGTATAGTTCACAGGGGAACTAGGAGGGGAGCTGATGATCATTAAACAAGATACTGGTGCTAGAGGTCCCACCCAAGAGTGCCTTCACTGAGTGCCCTACATAAAGGTGGACGAGAGGCAAAGGGCTCAGGGAGGGACGAAGCGCAGGACACTTTAGGGGTATACCGATAAAATCTCATTCAGAGCAAAGGAAGGGGAGGGGTGGGGGAGAGGATCAGCAAAAGACTGTGGCGGTAGAATACCGAAAGCTTCCCAGAAGGAAGAGGGGAGGTGGTCCTTCAAAAATCTGCTGGCTTTCCCTGGTGCGAGCATAGGCTTGGTGCTGTCAAGATTTGATTCCTCCTAAACCACATTGTTTCTCACCCCACCCCTCTTGCCAATATGGCTGTCTCTGTCTTGCTTTCAGGGAGACAGACAGCCATTGGAACAGGCGCTCTATCTGAGTAGCTTCAAGACACCTGCCACCCTGCTGCCTTCCCAGGCACAGTCTCCATTGTAGTCTGAAGAAGAGGGGAGACATTGGGAGGCAGAGGCAGGCGGGTTTCTGAGTTCGAGGCCAGCCTGGTCTACAGAGTGAGTTCCAGGACAGCCAGGGCTACACAGAGAAACCCTGTCTCAAAAAGACCAAAAAAACAAACAAAAAGGAATAGGAGAGACAAGTATTCAGATTACTTCAGACATATTTATGAGACTTGTATATAACCAAATAAACAAAACTTTAGAAAAAATACTTTTAAAAAAGAATGCATATGAGTGCTTTGCCTGCTTGCATGCCTGGTGCTCATGAAGGCCAAAAGAGCCTCAGGGTCTCTGAAGCTGGACTTAGAGAAGGCTGTAAGCTGTTGTGTGGGTGCTAGACATTGAACTCTGAACCTCTGGAAGAGCAGCCAGTACTCTTAACTACTGAACCATCCATCTCTTCTCTTACTCAAATTAAAAGCAAACAAACAAACAAACAAACAAATCTGCCAGGCAGTGGTGACACACGCCTTTAATCCCAGCACTTGGGAAGCAGAGGCAGGCGGATTCGAGGCCAGCCTGGTCTACAGAGTGAGTTCCAAGCTAGCCAGGGCTACACAGAGAAACCCTGTCTCAAAAAAAAAAAAAAAAAAAAATCTGTGTCTAAGACACTTAAAGCCAGACACGATGGTGCACACCTTTAATCCTAGCATTCAAGAGACAGAGGCTGGTGGATCTCTGAGCTCTGAGTTGAGTTCAAAGGCAGCCTGGTCTACACAGCAAGTTCCAGATCACACCCAGAACAACATAGAACATAGTGAGATCATGTCTCATATAACAAAACCAAGTTGGGCATAGTGATACACACCTGTACTGGAGAACACACATCTGTTGAGGATTGCCACAAATTTGAAGCCAGCCTATTCTATATAAGGAACCCCAGACTATTCAAAGATATATAATAAGACTGCCTTTTAAAAAAGAAAAAAGTTATACAAATTAAAGGGTTTTTTATTTTTTGTTGTTGTTTTTTTGTTTTTTTCGAGACAGGGTTTCTCTGTGTAGCCTTGGCTGTCCTGGAACTCACTCTGTAGACCAGGCTGGCCTCGAACTCAGAAGAACTCAGAAATCCACCTGCCTCTGCCTCCCAAGTGCTGGGATTAAAGGCGTGAGCCACTACGGGCCGGCAGTTTTAATTTTTTTTAATTTATATTACTATACACCAGAAGAGGGCATCAGATCCCATTGCAGGTGTTTTTGTGTAGCCCAGGTTGGCCTCAAGCTTTCCATTTCGCAGCCTTAGCCTCTGGAGGGTTGAGATAGATTTGAGGTTTACCATTTTTATTAATGTTGCTGTGGGTGGGTATGTACATGCAAGCACAGAGGCCAGAGCTGGTGGAGCTCCTTAGTGTGGATGCTGGGAATTGAACTCTGGACCTCTTAGAAAGAGTACAGACTTAACCATGGAGCTGTATCTGCAGACCTCAGAAACAACTCTGTAAGCCTTTTCCAAATATCAGATGTTATCTATTCTAAGGTATTTCGGTGAGTTATCTGGACGCATTGGAATGTTTGCACTCAAACCTGCACAAGAATGGGGCCAGCAAAATAGCTTAATGGGTAAAAGCATTTGCTACACAATTCTGATGACCTGAGTTCAATCCTAAAAACTCACCTAAAAAGACCAGGCAGTGGCGATGCACACCTTTGATCCCAGCACTTGGGAAGCAGAGGCAGGCGGATCTCCGTGAGTTCGAGGCCCCCCTGTACACATCAGAGATAGCCTGGTCTACACAGCAAGTTTCAAGCCACACCCAGAACAACATAGTGAGACCTATGTTGTTCGCGTCTGTACACATCTGTAATCCCAGTGCAGCTATATTGAGACAGGAGGTGAAGACAGCAGAATTGTCCAGAAACTTGAGGGCCAGTTAGCCTGGAGTATGATGCAGCATATCAGAAATGAGAGATCCTTGTCACCAAGATGAAAAGAAAGGACTCCTAACAGCTGTTCTGACCTCCACAAGTGTCCTGTGGCGCACACACACACACACACACACACACAAACCTACACTCACAGGCACCAACACAGAATAATAAATAACAAATTTTGAAGTACAAAGCAGGCTGACAAGACAGCCCAGAGGGTAAAGTACACCATCACCATGCCTGACAACCTGAGTTTGACCCTCAGGACCTCCACAGTGGAAGGAGAGACTGACCACCTCTTACATGCATCCACATAAACAAATAAAATGTGATAATAAAAGAGATAAAGCACAAAAGTGAGGAAGAGTCGGTGCAGAATTAATTATGTGGGATAGACTCCTGTCCTTGTGAAAGTGACATTAACCCATAACGAAGGAGCTTTGACGTGTGATAAAGCAGAATGGAAGAGCAACCCTTTCTTCTTGTTTTGGTTTTCAGGACAGAGTTTGTCCTGTGTAGCCCTGGCTGTCTTGGAGCTCACTCTGTAGACCAGGCTGGCCTCAAACTCAGAGATCTGCCTGCCTCTGCCTCCTGAGTGCCGGGATTCAAGGCCTGGGACATCACACCCAGCATCCCCCACATTCTCTTTTTAAAAAGAGTCAGGTGTGGCATGTGCTTAATAACCCAGCACTAGGGAAGCAGAGACAAGCCGTTCTAGAGGCTTGTTGGTCAGTCTCACTGGCCTATTTGATGCATCCCAAGACAACAAGAGACCCTGTCTCAAACACATACACAAACCAGACTGGACCAGATGATGCATGCCTTTAATCCCAGCACTTGGGAAGCAGAGGGAGGAGGATCTCTGTGAGTTCAAGGCCAGTCTGTTTTCTATGGAGTTCCAGGCCTGCCAGGGCTACACAATGAGACCCTGACTCAAAAAAAAAAATTTTTTTTTTAAGTAGGCTGGGGCTCTTAGACCACTTGCCTGATATTTGTGAGGCCCTAAATTCAGTCTCCAGTACTGAAAAAGGGGAGGTGGGTTAGAACCTGAGGAATGACAGCTGAAGCTGTGTTCTGACTTCCACATGTGAATGTGGACACATAAAGATGCAAACACATATACATATACATAAAATTTATATTCACACATTTATCACAAAGTCTAGATAAGATGAAATGGGAAACATATTGCTCTTTCCCACCCAGCCCTAGTCTCGTTCCCAGATTTTGTGTGTATAGTACCATATTGAATCTACATTTCCCATTGAATTTATGTCAGAGCTTGTCTCTCTTTAAAATTGTTTTAAATTTCTTTTTGGGTTTTTGGCATACGCTTTCACGTAGCCCAGATTGTCCTTGAATTTGATAGACACCAGGGCTACCCTTACACTCCCGATGTCCCTGCCTCTACCTCCCACGTGCAGGAATTACAGCTGTGCTACACTATTCCCAGCCTCAGAACTACCTTATTTCTTTTGTGTATATGAGTGGAGGTCGGGAGCAAAGCTTGGGAGTCAGTTCTCTGCTGCCACGTACCAGGACCTGTGCATTGACCTCAGGTCACCAGGCATGGGACTGACACCTCTGCCTGCTGAGCCAAAGGCCCTAGAACCATTTCTAATCAGGTTTTTTTTTTTTTTTTTTTTTTTAGTTGTGTACAAAGTGAGTTTCATTTTTCATTTATTTTGTTCTAATGATGGATTTTGTGCATTTACCCTTGTGTCTTGCTCCTCTTGCCTCCCCCACCCGGCCCCAGAGGTAGGGACTCGTGCGTACTGGAGAAGGGGAAGGTCTCCACACTCGTGAGGATTCAGAGCCCTGACTTTATTCTTCCCTAGGGGAGTGACGTCCTCAAGCCACCGAGCTCGGGAAGACAGCTGGCTAAAGTCCTTATTTGTCAGGAAAGTCGATCCAAGAAAAGATGCCCACTCCAACCTACTGGCCAAAAAGGAGACGAGCAGTCTGTACAAGTTACAGTGTGAGTAGAGGCTCCGCCGTCCTGATGGCTGGGTCTGTCTGTCTGTCTGTCTGTCTGCCCGTCCGTCTAACCATTAAGTTTACCATTGCATTTTCTTTCCTTTCAGTTCACAACGTTAAGCCGGAATGCCTAGACGCATACAACAAAATTTGGTGTGTATCTCAAGTTATTTCCTGGGAGGAAGGGAGGCATGTTCATACGTGTAGGCTCCACTGACACTCAGTAGCATGAGAGAGAACTTTGATTCCCCCTAAAGCTGAATATTCAAAGGCCAGCCTGAGGACAGCCAGTAGCACTTGGGAGGGATGGGGTGGGGCTGGGGCAGGGGTGGGGTGGGGTGGGGGTAGGGGCACTGCCATTGGCACCTTTAAGCACTCCCAGCTTGCTCCTCAGGACCCTGGAAGACTTGTCTGTGACTTGAATCTGTTCAGATCTTCCTGGCTGCCTGTGCATACAGAACTTCCTTCCCTGGACAGCTTGGAGTGTTAGCAGTTACAAGTATTAGAAGTAGGACCCTGGGTGGCTCAGTGGATAAGAGCACCGACTGCTCTTCCGAAGGTCCTGGGTTCAAATCCCAGTACCCACACAATGGACAATAACTGTCTTTAGTTGCTTTTCTCTTGCTGTGCTATGATATCCCAACCATGGTAACTTACAGAAGCAGCATCTTAGTGGGGGCTCACTGTTTCAGAGAGTGGGTCTGTGGTCACCATGGTTGGGAGCATGGCGAGCAGACAGGCAGGTAGGTAGCTGGTAGAGCAGTAGCCCGTAGCTTACATCCTGACTCAAGAGCATGCGCGCTAACTGGGAATGGTGTGGGCTTTTGAAGCCTCAAAGTCCAACATACCCCACCCCACCCCACCCCTGACACACCTCCTCCAACAAAGCTACACCTTCTAATCTTTCCCTTTTACCAACTGGGGACCCAGCATTCAAATATATGATGAGCC
This sequence comes from Montemys delectorum, assembly GCA_019843815.1. Lineage (NCBI taxonomy): Eukaryota > Metazoa > Chordata > Mammalia > Rodentia > Muridae > Montemys > Montemys delectorum. Next base: position 8,888 of record JADRCD010221317.1, read on the forward strand.
TATGGGGCCCATTCTCATTTAAATTCCAAAGGATCTAGCGCCCCCTTCTGGCTTCTATGGGCACTGCATGTGCATGGTATGAAGACATACATGCAGGCAAAACTGCCCATACAAGTAAAATAAAAATAAATCTTGGCTGTATGTAGTGGCACGTGGCTTTCATTCCAGCACTTGGGAGAGGCATGCAGATCTCTTAAGTTCAAGGCCAGCCTGATCTACAGAGAAAGTCCTGGGATAGCCAGGGATATATAGAGAAATCACATTTCAAAACAACAATAATAGTGTACTTTTAAAGTAAATAAATCTGACCAAAACCAAAGATGTTTACTCTTAGTTTTTCCCTCCCTGTGCTCTGCCTCCCTGGGCCATCGTTCTTGTCCTGTTTATGTCCTGTCGTAGATTCCTGGCTGGTTGTCTTCCGTGTCTTTAATGGGTCTACTCTCACTTCAGACTCCACACCCCAAATCACCAGCTCTCCTCCCGTCCCTGCCGTGTTATATCTAACTCTTTCCTGGGTTCTTAGAGATGAGCCACTGAGGGCTGGCATTCTTCATGTGCCTTATGTCAGGGTACCCTCAAGTCTCCTCCTTCAACTCGCTCTCAGCCTAACCAAGTCCTGTCCCCAAGTTAACCTCATCTCTGCCTGCCCTCCGGGCCTGGAACAACATGTCCCTTATTGTCCTAGTGACCCGTTACCCAAAAGTACGTCAGACGATCTGTCGTCAGATGATCTGTCGTCAGACTTTTGGCTACTTTGTAGGTTCTTTTTTCTTCCACATTTCTCCACTTTTTCCACGTTTCAACCCCAACACTAGATAGGAAAGAAGAAAGGATAGAGGGGACGGGGGGTGATGTTATCATTAGACTGCTTCCTGCTGATTAGGGACATCGAGTTCTTTGGGGCAAGTTTGATCGTTGTCGTCAGAAAATCTAATTTTCTCTTCTCATTTCTTCTTTGAGCACAATTGCTTGGCAAACAGGAATCAACGGCAACAGCAAACAACCTCTTAGCATTTATACACCCTCTGAAAAGTCCCCAGAATTCCATACATCAAACAGTTGCAGAAACTATCGACCACTGGCAAACTCACACCCCTGCTAGAGCATGGGTCATGTCATAGCCAGCTGTGGACATTGCAAAACAGCCCCATATCTCCTACCTGGGATTGAAATGAAAACATTCCATAATATTTCTGTGATTTTTGTTTTTTGTTTTTTGTTTTTTATATTTTGTTTTTTCGAGACAGAGTTTCTCTATATAGCCCTGGCTGTCCTGGAACTCACTCTCTAGACCAGGTTGGCCTCGAACTCAGAAATCCACCTGCCTCTGCCTCCCAAGTGCTGAGATTAAAGGCACACGCCACCACTGCCCAGCTGTGATTTTCAAAGAAACCAAAATCCTCACTCCCTCGATCTGCTTGAGTTCTGTTTTCTTCCCACACTGTGGTTTATTTTTATTTATTTGTCTCTTTTCCTTTTCTGTAAAACTTTGAGCAGCGCCTGCTCCTATAATGTAACTGCCACCTTTAGAGGCCTCTGTTAGGAGGCTCTGCCCACCCATCCAGTCGTTTCTCAGTACAAGTACTACCTGCCTCACAACCCCTGCCTAGATAAGGCCAGGGCTTGTCAGAGCAAGTGTGGGGCCCTGCACAAAGAACCGACTGATCCCATATGTGAGTCTGTGTAGCTGAGAAGCCTAGGGCCCACTGTCAGCCCCACCCTCACCCCCACCCCCACCCCTGGACCTCTCTGGTCCCCACCTTGATTGTGCATGCTGATGGCTCTCCTCCCCAGTAGCTCCACTGCACAGTTGTGTACTCCCTGCTCACGTCAGGATGCCTGAGAGTGGTAGCACATGACTATGAACCAAACACTGGCACAAAGGAGGGTAGGGGCAGAGGCAGGAGGATCATTGCAAGTTAGAAGCCTATGTGGTTGACGTAGCAAGTTCTAAGCTGGCCAGGGCTACACAGCAAAATCCTGTGTTCGAAAACAAAAACAAAACAAACAAACAAACAAAAAAAAACCCCACTAAACAACAATGTCTAGCACTTGTCACCAGCCTCCTGTAACCACAGTGTGTCATCAGCAGATACACTGATCAAGTAGCATTTCTTTTTTTTTTTTCTTAAAGATTTATTTTATTTATGAGTATATGGCTGTCTTCAGATACACCAAAAGAGGGCATCAGATCCTATTACAAATAGTTTGAGCCGCCATGTGGTTGCTGGGAATTGAACTTAGGACCTCTGGAAGAGCAGTCAGAGCTCTTAACCGCTGAGCCATCTCTCCAGCCCCAGCATTTCTTTTTTCTTTCTTTCTTTTTTTTTTTTTTTTAAGATAGGATCTAGTGTTAATGTTCTGTATAGCCAGGCATAGAGGCATACACCAGTACCTAGGGAGAATCAGTCCCCGGTTTAAGGTCATTATCAGCTACACCAGACCATGTCTACACCAAAGGAAGGTTTTTGTGGAGTTAAACTCAGATATGATGCCTGCTAAGAGTCACACGTGGCCATGACTTGTCAAGGATGAGGCACCTGTCCCGTTCCTGGTGGCCCTGAATTAGTTGGTGTGTTCATTGTGAGACCTCTTGAGATACCCAAGCTGGCTGAGTTGAGTTATTGCTTCACATGTATGTTAGATTTTGAGTCACCCACTGTTAGATCACAGTGGGGACCGTGGGGACTACGACGACCAGCTGGCTCCACACCAGTGTCTGGAGGTTTCCACCCCCAAGGCCTGCTCCCAATGCCTTGCTCTGCTGAGCTGCCTGTTGCTCCCCTCTGTCTTGAATGCTTCTCCCCATGCTCTGATCTCTTCCATGGCCTTGTGTGTAATTCCTGACTTTTATTCTTTATGGGAAGCAGCAGAACTTAACTTTTGCAAACATCCCATTCCTAAATAGCTTTTTTTTTTCTTTCTCCTAAAATAGCAAACAGTGGTGCCGTAGCTCCTGGACCCTGGGACCTTTGGTCCTTTGTAAACACCTCTATCAGTGTGCAGGAGTTGCTTGTAACTCTTGCAGATAACGTGGGGTTAAAGCCTAAGCCGCTGATAAGTCGGGGGCTGATACACAGCAAAATGTAGCTGACACTTCAGTTCCAGACGTCATCTTACAAATCTGCTGTGGAGGACTGGAGAGATGGCTCAGTGGCTTCCAGTACTCGTTCCTCTTCCAGAAGACTCAGATTCAAGTCCCAGAGCCCATATGATGGTTTACAACCATTTGTAACTCTAGTTCCATGAGATCTGATGCTCTCTTCTGACCTCTGTGGGTACCAGGCATACTCGTGGTGGTACACAGATATACATGCAGGTGAAACACTCAAATCGAAAACACATATGCTGTTTAGGCAGTTGGCAGAACACACAATCAGTGGTTCCATTCCAGATGAGGCTCCTGTGCTGTCCTCGGGGGAGATCTCTCCTGTTTAATCAGGGCTGCTGTCTCTTCTCTTTAAGTCAAGAAGTGTTACCAAAGATCCATGAAGACAAGCAGTACCCTTGTACCTTGGTGGGCACGTGGAACACGTGGTATGGCGAGCAGGATCAAGCAGGTAGGAAGCAGAAATCTTTGGAATAGGTACCTCTTCCTCATGCAGCTTTGCAGTCATTCACACTGTCTGGTCATTGCGTGCTTGTTTTTGCAATTCTTCTCAAGTCTCATTCTGCTTTCATGGATCAAATGACTGGTTTCCTCAGTCACTAACTATAAAATGACTTTGTAAAAAATTGCCTAAATCTATTATAGAAATGTAATATAACTCAAGGGCAAATACAAGACACACTATAATGTTTTACCATGTTCACAGTGGATACAAGACTCAGTACGATGTTGTGCTGTGTTCACATAGCATGCACCTATATTGTCAAGGTAAGAGTTTCTTGACACTAAATGTCTACTGTCTTTTAAATTCCATTTCAGTCCACCTCTGGAGGTATGAAGGAGGCTATCCAGCCCTCACGGAGGTCATGAATAAACTCAGAGAAAATCAGGTAACAACTTTGAAAAAATACATGTGTATGTGTGTGTGCATGTGTGTGCTTGTGCAGTCTAATGTGTATTCACACAGAACTTCATGACAACACATATCAGCTTTTGTTATTAAACCATTCAGCCTTCAAAGTAGAAATTTCATTGTATGAACTCTTAAAGTTGTATATAAGCATGAAATTGCCAGTTTAAATACCATCAAAATCACAGTTCCTCCATGACACCACAGTGCTTTAACACTGGCTAAGCCGCATGGTAGACACAGCCCTGGATAACAATAGCAACTCAGCCACCTACTGTTTGTTTTCTTTTTGAATTTTTGTTTGTTTGTTTGAGATGGTCTCATATAGCTCAGGCTAGCCTCAGATTCCTTAGGTACCCAGGGATGGCCTTGAGCTCCTGATTCTCCCGCCTCCCAAATGCTGGGACCGTAAGTGTGCACCTCCACACCTGGCCTATGTGATGCCAGGAACCAGACCCTGGCTAGTGGTTTAAGGAACATCATGTTCTTGTTGAAGACCAAGGTTTGATTCCCACACTAATATATCAGCTCACAACCATCGTAACTCCAGTTCCAGGGGATCTTATGCCCTCTTCTGACCTTCATGGGTGCCAGGCATGTGCATGGTGCATATACATGCAGGCAAGCAGAACATTCATACACAGGAAGTAAAATAAATCTTTAAAAACAAGCAAAAAACCTGGTATACATTAAGAAGTTAATTCATTAGTTAGGTATTCATTATTTTGGTGCAATAGATTAAAAGGTGGCACACACCTTGCAGGCCAGCCTGGTCTACAGAGAGTTCCAGGACAGCCAGGGCTACCCAGAGAAATCCTGTCTATAATTATATCCTGTGGAATGTAGATGTTATTAAAGTATATCTTTAAAGTGTCTGAAGATTTCATGAGCATATTTTTTTTCACCCGAAGGAATTTATAAATTTCCGTAAGGCCCGAAGCGACATGCTTCTCTCCAGGAAGAATCAGCTGCTGCTGGAGTTCAGTTTCTGGAATGAGCCGGTGCCGAGACCAGGCCCCAATATATACGAACTCAGGTCCTACCAACTCCGAGTAAGTAGCAGACGCACGTTGGCCGTCCTTCCCTGCTTCCTGATGCAGACAGGAAAATGGAAGTGAGCGTTAGGTATGTGTGTGTAGAGTCTTACCTTTACTATTGAGGGGCAGTGGCGATGATTGGAAACAGGGTGTCCAGTAGCCCAGGCTATCCTTGAACTTGAGCTCCTTCTTTCCTGAGTGCTGGGGTTCCAAGCATCCACCACCACATCCACCGGAAAATTTTAATTTATTTTTTTCCCGGCCCCCCACCCCCCCAACACACACACCCCATCAAATCTTTTTTGTTTTACTTTTCTTCCTCTTTCCCATCCCTTCTCTTAAGTTCTTTTGTATTTAAGTCATTATGAGTAATGTTTATTACTTGATGTTTTTCCAAATAACTTTTTTTTGAGGCAGACCTTAAACTCTACGTAGCCAGGGATAGCCCTAGATTCTTTTTTTTTTTTCCCCCAAGACAGGGTTTTCTTCTGAGACAGGGTTTCTCTGTATAGCTCTGGCTATCCTGGAATTCACTGTGTAGACCAGGCTGGACTCAAACTCAGAAATCTGCCTGCCTCTGCCCCCCCAAGTGCTGGGATTAAAGGTGAGTACCACCACCGCCTGGCTCAGGTTTTGTTTTTCAAGAAGACATAAAGTGCAGAGCCAGGCACAGTAGATAGCAACTGCCCTAGAATGCCGATAAACACTGAGTGTTGGCATAGTTGACACAACTCTGTCTGAGTGAGAAAGGAAGTGAACCGGACACCGTGGCACACACCTTTAATTCCAGTGGGTGAGATGAAAAGGCAGGAGAATCTCTCTGAGTTCAAGGCCACCATGGTCTATATAGCAAGTTCCAGGCCAACCACGGCTACACAGAGAAATCCTGTCTTGAAACAACAACAAAAAAGAACTAAATAAAAACTTAAAACTGAGTGACCTAGATACACCCTCACCTTTACTGTAGCCTCCAGTTGTACTTACACTAGAAACCAGGGTTAATTGTATCTATTGACTACCTTCTCCCTGTGCACAGCGTTCATCCTTCCCAGCCTCCAGCAGCAGCAGCGTTAAAGGGTGGCCTAATCATGATCTTTGCACTGGGGAAGATGGAGAGAGGTCCTTCAGAGATTAGAGATGGACTAACGGATTTAATCACCAGTGAGGATGACGAACCCTTATACTAGACGGAGGTCGCCTGGTCATATGGCACCATAAATATTAAGCCACAGGGACACAACACGTAATCGCAGTTTTGTTCCTATTCTATGATTTTTTGATACAACTAACCAAAATCTAAATTCCCTTTCAGCCAGGAACAATGATTGAATGGGGCAATTACTGGTAAGTATGTTACAGTGTTGAGTCTGTTGGTCTCTTTAATAGATTATTTCAAGCTATATCATGAATTCTTTTTGTTTGGGTTGCTTTTTTGAGATAGTCTTATATCCCAAACTCACTATATGATAAGACAGGACTTAATCTCCTGACCCATGTGCCTCTACCTCCCAGGTTCCTGATTTACAGGTATGTGTGCCACAACACCTGCTTCATGCAGTAAATCTTTAAGTTAAAAAAAAATAAACAAAAACAAAACAAAACAAAACAAAGTAATGCCTTGTCTTGATGCTGAACTTTTTCATAACTTATTTGTCTTTATGTTATGCACATTGATGTTTTTCCTACATATATACCTGTGTAAGGGTGTCAGATCTTGCAGTTACAGACAGTTGTGAGCTCCTGTGTGCTTGCTGGGAATGAAACCTCAGTCCTCTGGAAGACCAGTCAGTGTTCTTAACCGTTGAGCCATCTTTCTAGCCTCTAACTGATTTGTTTTCTTTACTTTTCTTTTTACTACATTTTTGCTTGTTTATTGATAAGGCATATGGTGAATGTAGAGATCAGGACAACTTCTAGGAGTTGCCTCTTTCCTGCCATCTGGATCCCAAGGATAAGACTCAGGGCATCCATCAAGTTTGGCAGCAAGTACCTTTAATCCTGAGCTGTCTTGCTGGCCCTAGTTTAGGGATGCAAATCTAGAGAAAACAATATAATGGATCCCCATCTATTCTTATGCCTAAGCTTCCATAATTACTAACACAAGCCACACACCACACATAATCCCACCATTTAGGAGGCTGAAGTGAGACAATCACAAGCCATAGCAAGACGCTGCCTGTCTCAAGAAAAGCAACAACCACATACTAACACATGGGCAGTGTTGCTTAGCTCTGACTCCTCCAGTCCAGACTCTTGTGCTGTTCAGTCCAAACCACTTCAGCATATAGCTCTTCAACAGCGGGGCTTGCACACAAGGTCCCAGTCCTCTGTGAACTATCCTATACCTTCCTGGGGAGCTGTCTCCCCACGAATCTGGGTTTCACACTAACAGGGCAGTTGGCATTGATGAAACAGTTGGGTTTTTGGTTGGTTGGTTTTTGTTTGTTTTTCTTTTGTCGTTTGATTGAGTATCAAAGTACCAGAGCAAGCGTAGATGGACAAAGCAGAAAGACTGACCATTCTTCCTGAAAGCTGGTATCAATAAGCCCTCTGCTGTGCCTTATGCCTGTGACGCTAGCACTCGGGCGGCTGAAGCAGGAAGGTTTCTACAGCTTAGATGCCAGCCTGGGATACAGTGGAAGACACTGCCTTAAAAGAAAAAAAAAAAAAGTATAGTCTTCGCACACAGACAAGCATATAGATCAGTGGTACAGAACTGAAGAACTAGACATTAGCACTTGATTCATTTATGGGCAAGCATGCCAATGTAAATCTTCCTTCAGTGAGGGAAGAGAATTATTTCATCAAAAGATGCTGGAGAAATTTGATATATGGAAAAAAAAAGATGAGTTTACACTCCTGCTTCACATGAAAAAAAAATACAAAGGAGCTCAAGAGGCTGGAGAGATGGCTCAGAGGAGAAGAGCAGTTGCCGCTCTTGCAGAGGACCCAGGTTGGGCTCTTAGCACCGATGACAGCTACAGCCATCTGTAGCTCCCCTTCCAGGGTTTCTGATGCCCTCTACTTGCCCCTGAGGGCACTGCGTACACACAGTGCACGTCTGTCCACGTGTGTAAACACTCATTCGTGTCGAATAAACAGCTGCTTTAAATGTAAGGACTGAAGCATGAATCCTTTAGATGAAAGCTTAGGGAAAGTCCGTCTGCATCTGAGCTAGGCAGAGGTTCTTAAGCTCTGTGTGAGAGCTTGACCGAGCTAGGTGTGGCAGCACGCACTGTGCTCTCAGTATTCGGGAGGTAGAGGCAGGAAGATCAGGAGATCAAGGCTATCCTTAGCTACATAGCAAGCTTGAGTCTGGCCCAAGCTACTGAGACCCTGCCTCAAACAAGCAAAAAAAAGGAGTACATATTTGGTTATATACTATGATAGGCACCATTTTATCAAGGGAGGTTCGTTGATGCTTTTGAGCTGTTCGTTTTATGCCAGTGGCTCTCAGCCTTCCTAATCCTGTGACCCTTTAATACAGTTCCTCATGTTGTGGTGACCCCCAACCGTGACGTTATTTTCATTTCTACTTCATAACTAATTTTGCCACTGCTATGAGTTGTATTGTAAATATTCGTGTTTTCTGATGCTCTAAGGTGACCCCTATGAGTGGGTCATTTGACCCACCAGCACCACCAAAGGGGCTGCTACCTGCAGGTTGAGGACCACTGATTCAGCTGTAGATGGTCATAGAACTGGGATGATACTAATTAACTTTTTTTCACAGGAAATCTACAGGATATATTGAGGTTCCGTGGTTATTTTAAATCATCTGTATAGCAAGTTCAGCCTTTGATTTATATTTTGCATGTAGGCTAACTCTTAAGATGGTGGTCCTCTCTGCAGCACACGTTTGTCATTATTACCAGGCTACGGCAAGTATATTTTCTTTGCCTTCCCTAACCAAATTGGAAAACTTCAGAATGAAATGAATCATCCAGAATATCTTATCACAATCAATGAAAAACTCTTTTCTGCCTCCTGAGCAGTTACAGTGCACAGTTTAACTGATTTCCTTAATTCAAGGTGCTTGATCATACTTGTAATTTCTGTGATGACATCTGTATAATTTACGGATAATCCCTGGGTCATTCCCAGCAGAGGAAACTGGAAGCTTTGGTGGGGTCTGTGGGCCTGTGTACCAGAGGCCTTCCACGGAGATCTCTGGCCCTGCCTGGTGCGAGAGCTCCAGCGAAAGGAAGCAAGCACGGGCAGGGAGTGCCTTCCACGTTACTTGATTGCTCCAAGCCGCCCTGCACTGAGTCCGATCCGGCTGGGCCAACGAGAGGCCAACTAGCCAGTAAGGAGTGCGGTGCAGCTTCAGGCAGTTAGGGAGAGCAGCCCTCTTCCCAAGTGTTACAGCTCTTAGAACAAAAGGCTCGGACAACGGACTAGTTCTTGAACACCTTTAATTCCCTGGATAGGATTTATATACGGTTTGGGGGGTGATTCGGGGTTCAACAGCAGGTACTTCTCATTGGCTTGGGCTGAGAGCTTGGGGAAGGAAACTTTATTTGTATGACTGATGGCCACACACCTCTCTGGGGGGAAACAGGGGGGGGGGCGGTGTGTGTGCCTTGGGCAGCTGTAGCTGAGACAGAAACCAGGGGCCCAGGAGGTGTGATCAAACACCTTCTGTCCCATGCAGGTAGAAATCACCACCCACCGGGTCTCCAGGTTTTCAGACCTTTGCTTGACCGGGACCAGGTTGTCTGCACAGCCTACCACCCTACAAATCCCCCTTTTTCTTTTATAAGGGAGAGGTCATCAGAATAACTGTCTTCTATGTCGGGAACAGTTTGATACTGAACCAAGACCTGCTTGTTAGTGATTTTTGCAATGCTACTCATCTGCTGCTTTAGAAACTGAATGCGACAGGGTGTTAAGAGAAGCCAGACTCCAATGGCTGGTATGGGTGCTTTTTTCAGGGTGTTCAATTTTTGAGGTGTTAAATCTTGAAAAATTAACTTTTTTTCACAGGAAATCTACAGGATATATTATATTAGTTGGTTGGTTGGTTTCATGGAGCTTTTTTTTTTTTTTAAGGATTTATTTTTATCAGTTTTAAATGTGTGTCTATGCATGCACATGCATGCACCTGTGGGGGCCAACAGAGGGCATCAGACTCTTTGAAGCTAAGGGTACAGGTGGTTATGAGCCCCGAGACAGAGATACAGAGAATCAAACTTCAGGTCCTCTCGAGGAGCAGCTTGACCACCTCTGCAGACCCCGGATGTCCATTTTAAGCCATTTCAATCTCAGCTCTATGCTCTGTGCATCAGTAGCCCACGTGTATGCACTTCCTGTGTATTATGAGAACCATAGTATATGGTTCTCTCTGAAAAGGTAAAAAGCTGCAGGCAGCTTCGTTTGTATTAGTGAGAGTCCTGACTACAGTACAGAGCATGCTGCCAAGAAGGGCCTCCTTACGGGACCCCATATGCTCACCAGAAGGCCTCAGAATCCCTTGCTGCCATGAAAGAGTATCCTTTATGCCTATTTCAGTACACAGGAATGGGGTCCCCCATAGATATGCTGCCCTTTGGCACCTTGAGTGTTATAAATCGAAGGTTCCTCCTTTTATTCTAATGAAGCATCTCTGTCTCTGTCCCTCCCTCCCTCCCTCCGACTCTCTCTCTCTCTCTCTCTCTCTCTCTCTCTCTCTCTCTCTCTCTCTCTTTTATTTGTTGTTGTTCTGAGGCATGATCCAGAGGTTTTTCCATTGTGTAGCCCTGGCTCTCCTGGAACTCACTCCGTAGACCAGGCTGGCCCTTGTAAGAGCGGGTGCCACACATTTAAAAAGAAAATGACTCCTCCTCTCAGCAGCCATCAGTGCCAGTCACTGCTCAGCTTGGAGTTGGACTTGTATGCCTCCCCTCCACCATGCTGGGGTTCTGTCCGCCTTGAGCTTTTGCGGGTCTTGTGCTGTCACACTGTCTGTGAGTTTGTTTTCTAATTTATGTCTAGGAGATAGTTTCCCTGAAGTCGTCCACCATGACCTCTGGCTCTCACAATCTTTCTGCCCCCCCCCCCCGGCCCCCCGCATAGATCCTTGAGTTTTTTGATGTTTATAGAGACTCCATAGGACTGGACACTCCAAGCACCATACTCTCTGCATGTTGACCAGTTGTGGGTCTCTGTGTTAATTGTCATCTGTGAGGAAAGCTCAGGTGAGGGCTGAGTGATGAGCTGATCTATGGGCCTGGCATAAGTCATTTTATTGTCGTGTCCACTTAACAGAACAGTAGTAGAGGCTGTCCTCATCAGTAGTGTCAAGTGTGATCCCTCTTGTGGAATAGGCCTTAACTCCAACCAGGAAGTGGACAATTGTCCCAGAACGCCGGTGCCACCAATACACAGTGGACATAGCTTGTGAGGAGAGTTATCATAGATTGCAAAGTTAGCCATGAAGCAGCCTTTTAACACATCTCCTCCCCTTCCTGTTTACATCAAGTGTTAGAAGCATATATTCACTACTAAGAATAAGCAGAAGTGGCTGTTTTTATTTTTGGAAAATCAAGATTAAATATTATCTACTTCTCACAAAAATCATCAGCCTCCTAAATACTGAGGGAAGACAATCACCTTGAGTTTGAGGTCACTGCGCTATATAAGACCTGAGCTAGCCCAGGGTACAGGATACGGTCCTAACGCCCACCCCTCCAGACTAAAGAAAATAAAAACTTGATTGTATTTAATAACTTGATATATGTTAAACCAGTCTTCATTCCTCACAGCTAGCTCTAAGTGGAGAACATAGTCTGATTTTTGCTGTGTCTAGAAAGGGTCTCACTACATAGCATGGGCTAGCCTGGACTCCCTGTGTAGCCCAGGTTGCTCTCTAACATACTGCAGATCCTCCTGCCTTTGCTTCCAAGTGCTGGGATCCCAGCTGTGCCTGAGCTCCCCCCAGTGCCTCCTGACTCTCCTTAACTATCCGAACACTGCTTTTCTCTCACAGGGCCCGGGCCATTCGCTTTAGACAGGACAGTAATGAGGCAGTTGGGGGATTCTTCTCTCAAATTGGGCAGCTATATATGGTGCACCATCTTTGGGGTATGTGTATTTTTCCTTCTTTTGTGATTTGCTAGGATTGATAAATTCATTGCTAGTTAAGTTGTAATAGCTGGATAAATCTGGACTCCTTGATAACCTTGAACACTATAGGGAACACAAGCATCTCAGGTGGGTGGTAAATGCTGGGCTGTCTAGAAAAAGGCCAGTAGCAAGAGGTCAGTGGATTCACAACTTATAAACAGGTACAGGTTGGGCTGAAGTCAGATGTGGTAGCACATGGCTATAGTTCCAGCACTCAGGAGGCTGAGGCAGGAGGATTGAGAGTTCACCATCAGCAAGGACTGCATGGCATGTTCCAGACCAGCCTTGAACTAGAAAGCAAGACAGAGTTAGAAACAGGGGCTGCTGGGGAGGGTATGGAGCATTGGGGCAGAGGGGATTCGGAGGGGAGATATAATTCTATTTCACTGCATGTATATATATAAATGAAAATTAAACCTGGAAAAACAACCACCACCAGGGTCTGGAGGGATAGCGCAGCAATTAACAACTCACTATTCTTTCAGAGAACTCGAGTGCAGTAACATCAGCTCTCGGGAGTCTGATGCCCTTCTGACCTCTACAGGCACCTGCACTCACATGGCATACACCACACAAGCATACATGGAAATACATGAAAAAGAAGCAAGGGTATGGCCTGGTGGGTGGCAAGATAGTCGCCTAACATGTGCAAAGCCCTGGGTTCTCCTTGATCAGAAAGCAAAGAAACAAATACCCACAAATAGTGCAAACTGGTTACACAGTAACATAGCCGCTGGGAAGCTAAGTCTTAGCAAATACACTGAGGCAGAAGGGGTCACTTCTGTGTTCTTCATTCCTCCCAGCAACCTCTGCTGCAGCCAGGGCTCTTCTCAACTGAGCTTGCCTGGTGTCTAAGAACCAAAATCCTGCGCTAATGATAGATTATAACAGTAACCCTGCATCCGTACCGCCCCTGCCCAGCCTTGTCCTGAATGTGGCATTGTCTGTTGAGAAGAGAGTTAGCCCACAAAGATCAGAGTTTTCAAAGGTACAGAAGTTATAAACAAATTTCAAAAGACAAATAACAACAAAACCACTGTGTGTTCTAGAGCTGGTGAGATGACTCACTGGTTAAGGGCACTGCCGCTCTTGGGGAGGACCCAGTTCATTTACCAGCACCCACCTAGTGACTCTCAGTCACCTGTGACTCCAGTAAGAGAATCTGTGGCTCTCTTCTGGCCTCCATGGCATGCAGCCTGCACTTGCATACGTACATATAGACACACACACACACACACACACACACACACCATCCATACGCATAAATTAAAAATTAAAATTTAAAAACCAAAACAAAAGCTCATGTTCTACCCAGACCACATTGCATACACCTGTAATCCCAGCACTGGAGAGGCAAAGACAAAAAGATTCTAAGTCCAGTGCTGTTGGTTGTTTCTCTGGCTAGCTGAGGACTGTGCTTAGAATGTGGGCGTTAGGTCTGACTCGGACCGTATTCCTGTGCTTCTGTTTAAGCTTATAAAGATCTTCAGACCAGGGAGGACATCCGAAACGCAGCCTGGCACAAGCACGGCTGGGAGGAGCTTGTGTACTATACAGGTAAGCTGTTAGTGACCCCTTAATGCTTTCCTGCTCTGAGTATGCATTTGTGAAAGTGCAGATGTGATAGTCTAGGGTGTGAGGTGAGGCTAGCAAGAGGTGAGATGGACCAAAGGCTTTTCTTAAATGCTGACTTGACTTTGTTTCAAATTAAAAATCTTGATTCCTTAGCCAGCGAGGTGGCTCATGACTGT
>JADRCD010221318.1:0-12676 GCA_019843815.1 Montemys delectorum
TGGTTTTTCGAGACAGGGTTTTTTTCTGTGTAGCCCTGGCTGTCCTGTAACTCACTCTGTAGACCAGGCTGGCCTCGAACTCCCAAGTGCTGGGATTGAAAGCATGCGACACCACCGCCTGGCCTTCCATAGGTATTTTGTTCTCCCTTCTAAGAAGGAACGAAATATCCACACTTTGATCTTCCTTCTTCTTGAGTTTCTTGTGGTTTGTGGATTGTATCTTGGGTTTTGGAGTTTCTGGGCTAATATCCACTTATCAGAGAGTGCATACCATGTGTGTTCTTTTGTGATTGGGTTACCTCACTCAGGATGATATTCTCCAGATCCATCTATCTCCCTAAGAATTTCATAAATTCATTGTTTTAATAGCTGAGTAGTACTCCATGGTGTAAATGTACCACATTTTCTGTATCCATTCCTCTGATGAGGGACATCTGAGTTGTTTCCAGTTTCTGGCTATTATAAATAAGGCTGCTATGAACATAGTGGAGCATGTGTCCTTATTACATGTTGGAGCATCTTCTGGGTATATCCCAGGAGTGTTATAGGTGAGTCCTCTGACAGTACTATATCCAATTTCCCGAGGAACCGCCAAACTGATCTCCAGAGTGGTTGTACCAGCTTGCAGTCCCACCAGCAATGAAGGAGTATTCCTTTCTCCACAACCTCTCCAGCATCTGCTGTCACTTGAGTTTTTGATCTTAGCCATTCTGACTGGTGTGAGGTGGAATCTCAGGGTTGTTTTGATTTGCATTTCCCTGATGACTAAGGATGTTGAACATTTCTTTAGGTGCTTCTCAGCCATTCAGTATTCCTCAGGTGAGAATTCTTTATTTAGCTCTGTACCCATTTTTTAATAGGGTTATTTGGTTCTCTGGAGTCTAACTTCTTGAGTTCTTTGTATATATTGGATATTAGCCCTTTATCGGATATAGGATTGGTAAAGATCTTTTCCCAATCTGATGGTTGCCATTTTGTCCTATTGACAGTGTCCTTTGCCTTACAGAAGCTTTGTAATTTTATGAGGTCCCATTTGTCAATTTTTTTTGTTTTTTGTTTTTGTTTTTGTTTTTGTTTTATTTTTTGAGACAGGGTTTCTTTGTATAGCTCCGGCTGTCCTGGAGCTTACTCTGTAGACCAGGCTGGCCTCAAACTCAGAAATTCACCTGTCTCTGCCTCCCAAGTGCTAGGATTTAAGGCGTGTGCCACCACTGCCTAGTCATTTGTCAGTTCTTGATCTTAGAGCATAAGCTATTGGTGTTCTATTCAGGAAATTTTCCCCTGTGCCCATGTGCTTGAGGCTCTTCCCCACTTTCCTTTCTATTAGTTTCAGTGTATCTGGTTTTATGTGGAGGTCCTTGATCCACTTGGACTTGAGCTTTGTACAAGGTGAAAGGAAAGGATTGATTTGCATCCTTCTACATGCTAACAGACAGTTGAGCCAGCATCATTTGTTGAAAATGCTGTCTTTTTTCCACTGGATGGTTTTAGCTCCTTTGTCAAAGATCAAGTGACCATAGGTGTGTGTGTTCATTTCTGGGTCTTCAATTCTATTCCATTGATCTACCTGCCTGTCACTGTACCAATACCATGCAGTTTTTATCACAATTGCTCTGTAGTACAGCTTATACAGCAAACCAGTAGCCAACATCAAACTAAATGGAGAGAAACTTGAAGGGATCCCACTAAAATCAGGGACTAGACAAGGCTGCCCACTCTCTCCCTACCTATTCAATTTTGTACTTGAAGTCCTAGCCAGAGCAATTAGACAACAAAAGGAGATCAAAGGGATACGAATTGGAAAGGAAGAAGTCAAATTATCACTATTTGCTGATGATATGATAGTATACTTAAGTGACCCGAAAAATTCCACCAGAGAGCTCCTAACCTGATAAACAACTTCAGCAAAGTAGCTGGATATAAAATTAACTCAAGCAAATCAGAGGCCTTCCTCTACACAAAGGATAAACAGGCTGAGAAAGAAATTAGGGAAACAACACCCTTTGCAATAGTCACAAATAATATAAAATACCTTGGTGTGACTCTAAGCAAGTAAAAGATCTGTTTGACAAGAACTTCAAGTCTCTGAAGAAGGAAATTGATCTCAGAAGATGGAAAGATCTCCCATGCTTGTGGATTGGCAGGATTAATATAGTAAAACTGGCCATCTTGCTGAAAGCAATCTACAGATTCAATGCAATCCCCATCAAAATTCCAACTCAATTCTTCACAGACTTGGAAAGAGCAATTTGCAAATACGTCTGGAACAACAAAAAACCTAGGATAGCGAAAACAATTCTCAACAATAAAAGAACTTATGGTGGAATCAGCATCTCTATTAAACTTCTGATCACCTTGCACTGCCTTGGTGTTTTGTGACTAAGAGGGGATACAATATGAAGATACAGTATTATGCCGCGTTTTCCAAACAGACAATGTCTCTTTTTCTTGTTTTAAAAGCTAATATTGCTGGGCAGTGGTGGCACACGCCTTCAATCCCAGCACTTGGAAGGCAGAGGCAGGCAGATTTCTGAGTTTGAGGCCAGCCTAGTCTACAGAGTGAGTTCCAGGACAGCAAGGGCTACACAGAGAAACCCTGTCCTGAAAAACCAAAAAAAAAAAAAAAAACGAAAAAAAAAAAAAAAAAAAAAACCTAATATTTGGGCCTGTGAGATAGCTCAGCGGGTACAGATGCTTGCTTTTGAGCCTAGCAATATAAGTTTGAAACTGGCACCCACATGGTAGGAGAGAGCCAACTCCTTCAAGTTGCCCTTTACTTTCTACAACTGTGCCATGGCATACATATGCCCACATACACAACAAATAAATTATAATACAAAAAATTAAAAGCTATCATGAAAGCACTATTTATGTACTATCTCATTTCATACATTAAATACTTAACAGGTATGTGATGGCTATACTTGATCATCACCTTGACCTTATCTGGAATTAACTAAAATCCAAAAATCCAGATCTTGAGGAGAAGAAAACATACCTTTAACCCACATCTAGTCTGGGTCATACCTTCTGCTGGAGTCTATATAAGGAAGAGGAAAGCTTTTGTTCTTTGACTGCTTGTCCTCGCCTTGCTAGCAAGTCCATTCCTTCAATGCCATTAGAGCCTACTTCTTCAGGATTCCAACATATGCAGAAGACCAGCTGAGACATCCAGTCTTATGGACTGAGTGTGCAACTACTGGATTCTTGGACTTTCCATTCATAGTTCCATTCTTAGAATAGCTGGACTACAGCCTGTAAGTCATTCTAATAAATCCCCTTTAGATAGAGATCTATAGATATAGATACAGGTCCATTCTATAAGTTCTGTTACTCTAGAGAGCGCTGACTAATAGGTACTCTCATTAACTTGATTTAGACATTAGAAAACTAAGTACCCAGGTTAGGTAACTCATTTATCCAAGATTACATAGTATATGCTCAAGATCAGGTTAGAATACAGACCTGTGTGACTGCTTCTCCACTAAGGCCTACTATAACCCCCCTTCTCTTTCTCTCATAGATAACATCTTCTGTTATTGACAGAACAAAAGAAGGATTGGTGAAGAGCTTCTACCCTGTCTGTTGTAAAGGCACCTTGTACTTCATAATACAGAAAGGCATCTAGCATATTCACTATAAACAGTTCATTGTGGACACACTTTAACAGCTGTCTGTTGAGTAGCCCCAATTCAGGTGGTGCTTCAAGAGGAATGTAAAACCCAGCTTCACACAGAGGGATGATAACAAAGGCAAACTGCAGAAAATAAAGAGAGAAGCACCATCATAGGAATCGCAAGCCAGACCAGAGGGGCAGGGCCTGCTCTGGAACACTGACTGCTCCCATTCCATGTCAAGTTTGCTGGCTCTAGACTTTAGGAGAGATAACTCTAGGAATTAATGGGTAGTTTCTCAGGCTGTGAGTTCTCTACATCAAGTACATCTTGAAGATTCAACTGGAATGTTGACGGTTATCATGAACTCTCATATTTCAGTTGTGTTTGAAGAAAACTCTTTGGGAACTGTGATCCTGTATCCCAGACTGGACTGTAAATACTGTTGCTTATACTGGCCCTTAGGGAACAGGATACAGAAAGATCCAGAGCACTTTAAAACTGTCTATGTAAGTGCTAAAGCTTTTGAATTTCAATATGTAGTAGTTGCAATATTCTTTTCTGTTTTTATGTAATTTAATCAATTCTCTATAACTTTCCCTCTCTGCCCTTCCAAACTATTTAAAATTACTCTTCAAATTACAGATATAGAAAATTCTTAAGACTTAGTAGTCTTAAGATTAATATAAATATAAAGGGGAAAATGTAAGCTTAATGGTTTATCACTGCTCTGTTTAGAGAAAAGGAGGGTAAACCACTTAAACAGAATATTCTGTAAAGCCTAAAAATCCCATATGAGATTATTCCCTTTTCTAATACCCTTTTCTACCTCTCTCTCAACTCCCAGGATGTCAAGCAGTCTATATCAAAGGAAAGCATAATAAACAAACAAATCCCTGAAAACAGAAGCTGATATCAAAGCAGAGTCAGATAATAAAGTAAAACTACTTGGAAGCATCCAATTAAAGTTATTATAGCAGAAATGTAAATGGGGGAAACTTGCAGGGCCCCACCCCTAGACAAATAACAGGCAATTAAGGAATGGGAGCAGGAAGAATAATCGATCACCCAGGGAGAAGCCCATTAATTGGTTACCCAATACTAAATGGTTAGCCTTTAAATCATATACACACAAGAAACACTAGACAGACTCAGCAGGAAATAATTACATATTTATGCATATACATGTAACAACAAAAAAGAAAATGAGGTGCCAGATTTAAAAGGAAGCAGGAACACCGTGTGGGAGAGGAGGGAAGGTGTGGGGGGAGTCAGTGGAATCAAAGGGAATAGGGAGAAATGATGTAATTATATTTTAATAACAAAAATAAAATAAAATTCCTATAGCAGGAAACAGTAAGCACTGTACTCCAAGTCATTCCTAGCCCTCAAATTCTAGATCTAGAAATAATCTGATGGTCTTTTTTTAAGGCACTGATTTGTGTAGCATTTTCTTTTGCTCTTAAAGACTCATTTCATTTTTACTTATATGTATGTGTGTGTATGTCTGTTCTTCAGCACATGTCTGTGCAAGTATCCTGCAGAGACCAGAAGCTGAAGTTACAGGTGGTTGTGAGTCACCTGAAGTAGGTGCTGGGAGTCGAATTCTGCAAGAGCAGTAAGCATCTTAACTACTGAGCCATCTCTCGAGCCCACCAGAATTTTTTAACAACTGGTTCATGGATAGGAAACCTCTACTAGAACTCTAGCAAGCTTCTTTTGAGTCATTTCATACAATGCACTAGAGGCTTGGATTTTTCCCTTTTTCACGTCACAATCATAGTATACTGTGATTTATATATTTAACATTACAAGTACTTCCTCACACTGTTATTCTTCATCAAAACTAGCTTATAATTGTTTGATTATAATTATAATATTTAAAATATTCAAAATCCAGTTATAAAGAGCTCATTTCTAATTTTCAGATATCTATATAGTATCATGACAGAAATCTTTGAACTTTTTCATATTTGGGGCCATAGTCTTATGAAAAATAAGATGACATTCTACTTAGAAAGACTGCTTCTGAACTCCAGGAACTGAGCGGTCTGAGCTGAACTGAGCACACTGCACTCAACTAAACTGCACTGAACTGAACTACTCCAAATTGAACTATTCTCTCTCCCTCCCTGCTCTTTAGCTAGCCTCCCTTTCCTGTCCGTTCTCGCAAGAGTTGGACAGGAGTCCTATCTCTGACTCATTCTGTCAAATCTTTCTCTGATTTGTCACTTTGTCTGCCCCTCAATTAACTGGAATCAAAGGAGTATACTAAGAGTGTCTACATTCCAGCCAGAGGGACCATAGATGTGCACTAACAGATTCCAGCTGGATCATGTCTTTAGATGTGATCTCTTGTCAGAGCAGTCATGTTGCTGAATTAAAATTCTTCTTCAAGAACTAATTGCTTCTGATGGGGGTATGGCTAGGGAAGGACTCAGTTTTCTTTAATGTGAGATCCACCAGGATTTTGACCATGCTCCACTGAGTACATGGGTAACACAAATTGGGCTTCTTTGTTTTTTCTTCTTCCTTTTCTTCTTTTGTGGGGAAAGAAGTCCCAAAGTGGGCAGGACTGGAAAGTGAGAGGGCTTGGAGTACATGATGTGAAATTCCCCAAAAATTAGTAAAATATTATGACAAAATGTAAGCCACGCTTAGCCATGATTTCCAGCTCAGCAATTGAGGTAGAGTCTTCCCAACCCCACTGGGAGCACAGACCACACCTTCTTTCTAAGCTGGAAGAAGTTGAAATTTAGATCACTACTGAGAACTATAAGTTCTACTAGACAAAATGAAAAGCAAACTCAAAATCTGAAGAAGTAAATGACATAAACAGCTAGTAAAAACAGTTAATTTGGGGCAAACACTCAGAATGTTTATAAACAGCTGTACAACTACCTAGGAATTAATAAAGAAATAATAGCAAAATGGATAATATTTAATCCTTCCATTACACATTAGACAGTTCCCAAATTGAAGTAAAGTATCAAGGTATAAAAACAAAAAACAAAGAATGAAAGTATAAACTTAGTAAAACTTTTATCTTACCGTTCTAATTTGCTGTAGAGTGCACATAACACATTATACTTCTTCAATAGTCTTGACATAGCATTATCAACTTTGGTACTGGTATCAATTTCTTTTAATAAATCAAAGAATTTATAGACACTATAAAAAATAGAAAAAGAATGTATGAGTAGCTATCAAAATTTGATTTCATTTTCAAAGCATGTGCATATTTGTTTCTAAATATATATGTATGGGGTTTTAAATTAAAATTATTATCAATTGATACATAAAAGCCCAAGAATTGTACATTTTAGGGGAGTAGCATGTGATGTTTTCATACATGTAAACATCACATAACAAAGATAAACATACAAATCTCCTCAAACATTTATTACTTGCACAAAGCAAAAACATTTAAATATTAAACAGTTGTCTCTATCTGTATGTTTTTCTAAAACATACAGTTCATTCTAGTGCTTCCACTTTCATATTTGAAGCTCTGTCCTTCTTCTATCCCTAAAGCCTTCCAGTCTCCAACAAGAACAGGCTAACTTAATTGCACACTGCTCCCATCCCTTCTCACATCAGGCTGCCCTCCTCACCTCTCTTGTACTATACCTCTCTACACTAAGTGCCCAAAACACACTTCTTTATCTCTGGCACTGCATCTGCTCTGCCTGTGTCAGGCTGCCCAACCCCTGATGATGAGCCCCACCACATGAGTGTCTACCTTACCTTGCTCTGATAACTTTTCTCGCCGCTTAGCATTTCCTCGTCATATACACACTAATATTCTTTGCCTTACCAAAAGCTTCATGATTGAATATTTAGAGAAAGAAAGTGAAAAACTGGCTAAAATTTTAAATTGTTAAGCAACTTCTAGTAACTCTTTTATTGTTTTCTATAAAAATTAATCTTCAATATATATATATTTTCAATAGGACAGTAAAGACAGACGTGGTCAGATAGACCTCATATATCAATTATCATCTCTTCTTCCTCCTACTCTGACACAAGGTCTCACTATATAGCCCTGGCTGACCTGGAATTCACTATGCAGACCAGTCTGGCCTTAAACTCACAGAGATCAGCCTGCCCTACACCATCACACCTGACTTCATACATTAATTTCTAATTAGCTTTGTATATAAAATTGTATAAAAGCAGCTAAGTAGAGCAAGGAGTAGTCATTACAACTATTATAGATTGTCCAAAGCAAAGCCAGGTAAGATAGTACATGGCTATGGTCCGAGCACCTGGGAGTCTAAGAGAAATTACTTAAGGCCAGGAGTTTGAGTACACCCAAGAAGTACAAGGTTACACCTCAAACCAACCAAACAAAACAGTCTGAGATAGTCAGCAGGAGGCAGAAAAGCATGTGACAGGGGATATTACAAAGTGTTCATGCCAAGAGGGGTAAAGTAGTGTCCGTAAGCTATGTGGAAAGTAAAGAAGGATGCAGGAATGGCAGAAGACAGCAGAGGTCAAGACACTGACTGGAAACTGCTTTGAACTTCCATCATACAGTTTAGGATGTTAGTGAGAATCGCTAAAGTTAAGTTAAATATGAAGGACTTTGGTCAAAGAATGAACTGCATTCTCTCATGGGGCCTTTGCTCTACAATTTATTTATGCTGTTCTGGTTAAAAGGAAAGAGAGAGAGGGTGAGAGGAAAGGAAGAAAAAAGAGTTCATCATGTAAATTTGTAGAGTCCAAAAAAAAAGAAATCAACCTCAGAGTAGTGTACATGCACATGAGGAGTACACCAATGCGTCTTGGGAGGCACTGAACACCATGGAAACTAAATTATTGTAACAAAGTTGTCTCTTTCTAGGGGTAATTTAAGACAGGGATGGGAAATCAGCGCCTGTGGTATCAGAGGCATTGACTCTTGTGAACCCTGTAGGTTATTTATATGTGCGCTCACTCTCTCTCTCTCTCTCTCTCTCTCTCTCTATATATATATATATATATATATATACATACATACATACACACACACACACACACACATACACACACAAAGCCTTTGTTTCCACACTTTACTTAAAGGTAGTAAAAAAGTGCTATAAAGTACCATGATTTAATCTTAGTTTAAGTAAAACACTAATTACATTGAATTATAGATTAACTCACTGAAGATATACTTCTATTTACCAATCTGGTAACATTATTTACTGCTGTATTTTGTAAATATGTTACAAGTGAAATAACATTAAGTCCTGTGTGTTTGTTTAAGATGAAAATCTATAAATTACTAGACAACAAATTAATATACATTTAAAGCTAAAAAATGTTAAGAAATACCTGGGTCAAGTGTCAATCAATACTGAATATATAGCAATTTTTATATAATTATGTAATTAAAACATCCACTATTCTAAAGTCTTCAACTTAAATATAGCTTATCTAAATTTAAAACTGCCACCTTACGTTTTAAGATTTTTTTTTTTACTTCTAAGTCTGTGTGTGTGTGTGTGTGTGTGTGTGTGTGTCTTTGTATGGCTATGTGCAGGTGCCCATGTTCAGTTCCCAGCACCCACAAGATGACTCACAGTACCCCTAACTCCAGTTCAAGGATTCTGATGCCCTATTCTGGCCTCTTCAGGCACTGTACATGGTATACTTACCTGCAGGTGAAACATAAAATAAAAAATAATAAATTCTTTAAAAAAAAAAAAAAACAACTCCCCCAAACTAAATAAACTTAAACTAACCCCAGCAGAGAATTAAAATTTATTATTGGTCCCAAATCTCTTATATTAAATTTAATTTTAGCATTTCTACAACTTCTCAATGTGTATTAAAACGTTAGAAGCCCTTTTTAACATCAGGACTTTCCCGTCAGAGCTTTTACCTGGTTTCTATGCTTTTCTGTAGCTCTGTGAAAGTGAATGGCATCTCATCGAGGTCAACTGCTGCAGTAAAGATGCAGATGCCCCAGAGCTCCTTCTTCTTCTGAATATATCCTTCCTAGGAAGAAAAGGGTTCAAGTGTTTTATTAAATCAGCTGCACACTGGATACCATGTTAAAATTGAATTACATATATTTTCTCATTAAACATAAAAATGTAATTTTAAATTCTTATAATGGCATATTTTACATTAATATAACAAACACTCAATTTTTATTGTAAGGAAAAAATTACGAGAAGGTTCAAAAAGTTAAGTGACTATTTCCTTTGGAAACTTTGAGTAAGTCAGTTATTTGAAAGTTTGTTTTCTCAGTAGTCCAGTATCATTAAAGCCACATTAAAAGCTTCTAGAATTTTAGACTTGGTTTTTCCAGGAAAACAAAAGCTGACTTCCTTCTCAGAGTATATGTATGTCTTTTGCTCTAATTCATCCATTTTTATTTCCTTTTGTTCAGTCAAGAATTTTCTGGCCTTGTGCAATTTCTCAACTAACTCACTTGTACAATGGATTACATGCACACCTTACTTTATAAGGCTTAAATGAAACTATGTTTAAACCCTTGACCATAGTCCAGCACACACTTAGTAACTGATGAGCAATGAGTAACATTGTAGGTAAACTATTTTTCAGTGTGCTCTCCCTCAACAATATATGCCACCCTCTAAATGTATGTTTTGTAGGTAACATCTGGATCATATTAAGATGGAATGAAATGTCAGATTATCTATGGTTTACTGAGGAAACAGATGTAAGATACTTTACACATTTGTGTACATCTCATGTACCAAATGAAGAATGAGAGTATCTAGATTATCAAATGATTGTGGATAATAAATAATTCTCCATTGTCCAATGATAAACTTTTCCTTCTAATATAAATACTTTAAAATATAACTATGCATCCAAAATACTTCAAATTAAAACAAATGACAATATTGATGATTAGTAAGGAAGAAGTGTAATAAGACAACTGAATGCCAACAATAAGTGGTAAAACAGCTATGATCATTTTGAAAAATAAGTTTGGATGGTTTTTATATATTTAAATGTACACTTTCTACATTACTTAGAAATTCTATCCCCAATACTCATGCCCAGAAGAAATTAAAATACTACTAATTAATATAATCCCAAACTAGAAACCAACCAAATACAATAGAAATAGAACCAAACAAATAACCAAACTGGTAACTCTATACATAAACTGTAATAGAATTATGCAGCTGATGGCTATCTAACAAAAAAGAGAAGGCCTTAATAAATATAGCAACACAGATAAGTAAAAATTATTACACTAAGGAAAAGTCACCAAAAAAAGAAAAAGCTAGACACAAAATAGTAGCTCAGATTCTGTCCATACATAGTTCCAGAGAAGGTAAAAACTCGTATTTTTTTTAAAGATTTTATTTATTTATTTTATGTATATGAGTACACTGTAGCTGTACATATGGTTATGAGCCTTCATGTGGCTGTTGGGAATTGAATTTCAAATGCCCTGCTCGCTCTGGTCAGCCCCTCTTGCTCCGACCCAAAGATTTATTTATTATTATAGATAAGTACACTGTAGCTGTCTTCAGACACACCAGAAGAGGGCGTCAGATCTCATTTCAGGTGGTTGTGAGCCACCATGTGGTTGCTGAGATTTGAACTCAGGACCTTCAGAAGAACAGTCAGTGTTCTTACCTGCTGAGCCATCTCACTAGCCCAAGATTTATTTATTTATTTGTTTATTTTATGTATATGAGTACTCTGTAGCTGTCTTCAGACATATTGGAAGAGGGCATCAGATCCCATTACAGATAGTTATCAGCCACCATGTGGTTGCTGGGAATTGAACTCAAGACCTCTAAGAGGAGAAATCAGTGCTCTTAACCACTGAGCCATCTCTCCAGCCCGTAAAAACTCATATTTAATGTCAGAAACTAGGTAAGCAGCTCCTCAAATCAAGAGGTGAGATGCCAGGGAATGACCACAAAGATGGTGAGAGGGCCTTCTGGTGTGGTCAAAGAGCTTTAATCCTTGCTGGTGGTTACTATATGGGAATATATCTCCATCAACTTCTTGAACTACATACTTAAAGTGATACAGCTTAATGTAGGAATATTAATGCAATACATTTGATTCAGAAACTCTTACATACTTCCTACTGAAACTGTACTATATATGTGTATATATATATAAGTCTATACATATATATTCTAATTTAGCAATACAATGATAATTATAGTCTCAGAAAAAAACATCAACTTTTGCCTAAGTTTTTAATTTTTTTTTGAGATTTTGATATAATACATCATCCCCCCTTCCTTTTTCCCTCAACCTACTCCATGTACCCTCACCCCTTTCAAATTCATGGTCTCTTTTTCATTAACTGTTGCAAATGTGTATTTATGTGTATGTCTACATGTGTTCCTAAATATAAATACCTTCTCATTTGGTACTTTACTTGTAAGTGCATGTTTTAAGGGTTGACTATCTGGTGCTGGATAACCCATTAGTGTTCTCTTCCCTGGGAGAGACTGCTTGGCCTTCCTCAGTATTCCTTAGCTGCCTGTAGATGTATGTGATGCAGGACGGGGTCCCGGAAGCTTCTCCCTTCCATTTTAGCATGTCTTTTGGTGTCCTCCTTGTTGCCTATGTTTCTTAATAAGGCTAAATCTTAAAAACTACTAAGATATGAAAGTTTCTTGCCTCTATATGTAACTCCTTAATCTACACTTTGGAATTTTTAAGTGTACTTATCACACTTCCTGTTTGCTTCTTTGCCCCTAGCCACCTACCCCTGTTGAACATAATTGTCCTCGATATACTTGCCTATAGTTACTACAGTCTTTTCTAAGAAAACTCTCACACTCGTAGTAACTAAAGATGATAACAATTATTATATTGTTTATTAATTTATTAAACACCAGAAAAAGGGTTTTGTGTTATGCTGGAAATTGAAACCCAGGCCTCACACACACCAGGCAAACAAACTCTCTAACACTGAGCTATATCCCCTTCTCTACAAGCCTCAAATTTTATTAGAATAAAGCTCTACCACTAAATTATACCCTGTCTGCGCCTCTCTCCCTCTCCCTCTCCCTTTCTCTCTCCCTCTCTCTCCCCCCTCCCTCCCTCCCTCTCTCTCTCTC
>JADRCD010221319.1:3046-13735 GCA_019843815.1 Montemys delectorum
GAGGGGCTGGGGGCGTGGCTCAGTGGTAGAGCCTCTGCCTAGAATCCCCCAGGGAGGGGCTGGGGGCGTGGCTCAGTGGTAGAGCCCCTGCCTAGAATCCTCCAGGGAGGGAGCAAGGGTATCAGGACAGTGACTGGCTACAGGAGGTAAGAGGAAAGGGAAGCTGGACAAGGACAGCAGAGGTAGAAAGGGGGACAGAGCAATGTGGAGATGGAGCTAAGATGCCCAGCAGGAACATGCTCGCATCCCCTCCACCTACCACCAGATCCTAGAAATTTTAAAGCTAAAAATAAGTCCCGAGCCACATTAGAAAATGAGAAGCAGTGGGCTAGACATTTTGAGGCATCCGGGAGAGACAGAGAGCAGATGGGAGTAATTTGGAGGTGGAGAGCCCAGCCGGAAATCTGCAGTCCACGGGACCAGCACTAATGATGGGGGCAGCTCAGGAGCAACACATGTGGTCAGTATGCAAGGGCAGCCACCCAGGTAGGGCAGGAGCACAGTAGAAGTGGTAAGGGATATCGGTAAGAGTCAAGTCTCTATCCCTGCTGGTATCAAGAATCAGGCCCTGCCTGGTGGTGGTGGTGGCTGTGGCGTATGCCTTTAATCCCAGCACTTGGGAGGCAGAGGCAGGCAGATCTCTGTTAGTTTGAGGCCAGCCTGGTCTACAAAGAGAGTTCCAGGACAGCCAGGGCTACACAGAGAAACCCTGTCTTGCAAAACTAGAAAAGAAAAAAAAAAAAAAAAAGAATCAGCCATTGTAGCTGAGAATGGTGGTACATACCTACAGTTTTAACACTCTGGAGGCTGAGGCAAGAGGACTTCAGGTTTCGCGCTATTTTGGACAACACAGCGAGTTCAAGACCAGCTTGGACTATCTATATAGCACATAGACTCATAAACTGTTGACCTTCAGTATACCCTCAAGGTCAGATAGCTGGATTCTTTGCACACCCTTTCCCCATTTTTCCCCCCAAATCACCAGTGTACCAGGTATCAAAAGTCAAGGTATCAATAAACAGAAGTGAAGTCATATTAAAACAAACAAACAAATGCCAAGACTTCAATTATTTGAAGAGAAAAATAAAAAGGCAAAGGCACCAACTAAACAGACAATAAATCACAAGTGAAAACAACAGAGGAGCCAGCCAGATAAATGGAGAGGACATTTTGTTTTTAAAGGCAGGGTCTCACAGAACCCGGGTTGGCCCCAGTCTCACTATGTATGTAAGGGTCATCTATAACTCTTGATCCTTCCATCTCTACCTTCCAAGTGCTGGGATTACAAACACTGCTGGGTATTGAACCCAGAGCTTTTGGGATGCTAGGCAAGTATTTTACCAGCTGAGCTACATTCCTCAGCATGGAGAGAGCGTCTAAAAACTTAATGTCCTCAAAGAGATAAAATGGGCCACCTGTAAAATTATGGGATGAAAACTTTTGATCTCTTAGAAATGAAGTAAGCCAAGCATGCTGGCACACACCTGGAGTCTAGGTACTGGAGAGACAGAGGCAGGAGAATCAGAACTTCCAGGTGAGCCAGGGCTAGCTTCTTAGTGGGTCCTTTTCTCTAAGAAATGTAACAGGGGCATGAGGAATGGCTCCATGGCTGAGCATGCTTGCTGCTCTTCCAGAAGGTCCTAGTTCGGTTCCCAGCACCCACGTGAGGCACCTTCAGCTCCAGAGAACCTAACAACCCCTCTGGATGTCACCACATACATGTGGCACACACACAGAGAAATACACACATGTGGAACACACACAGAAATACACAGAAACAAAAATAAATGCTGGGGGTGCGGGGGAAGCTCGCCATTGGCACCACACATTTTTAATCCCAGCACTCAGGAGGCAGAGGCAGGGAGTAGATCTCTGGTAGATCTTAAGGCTAGCCTGGTCTACAGAGCAAGTTCTAGGACACAGAGAAACACTGTCTAGGAAAAAGAAAACCACAAAGCGACCAGGTTTGATGGCATATATTTGTAATCTTAGTACTTGGGAAGTAGAGGCAGGAGGATTAGGAGTTCAAAGTCTTCCTCAACTACCTATCAAGTTTGAAGTCAGCCTGGGCTACAAACGACTAACAGAAAGAAGGGAGAAGGAAAGAGGGAGGATGAAGAAAAGGAAAGAGACAAAACAGTATAGAAAATTCACCAGAAGAACCTACGGAAGGCTCCACTAAGCGATACCATAGTAAGTTTCAGAGCAGTTCAGGTGCAAAGAAGACACTAAATGCCATAGGAAGAAACAGAAAAGAGAAAGAAAAGCTGAAACTCCTGCTCCAGAGGACCTGGTGCCCCCTGTTGGCCTCCGAGGGTACCTTCACTCATGTGCACGGACACACGCACAAAAACACATGCATCATTTCACATCCTAAAATTTCAAACCCTCGGTAGTAGTGCTATTTCGAAAGCTTGTGGAAACCTCAGAATGAAAGACCTAGCTAGAGGAAGTAGGTCACTGAGGACGGGCTGTGGGAGTTATTATCCCAGCTTACTCCCTGTCAGCTTCTCCTTCCTGGTTGGACATGATGTGAAAAGCAACTTCTCTGCCATGTGTGTCCCCACAGTGATGGATTGAACTGTCTGAAACTACCAGCCAAAATGAATCGTTCTCCCCTCACAGCTTGGACCCACATTATGGCACACCCGTAGAGGTCAGTCAGCAACTTCGTGTGGGTCCTGGGGCTTGAACTCAGGTCCCCAGGCTTGTGTGACCAGCCCCTTTACCTGCTGAGGCATCTTGTCTGCACCCCTCCCTTTTTCATCAAAATATAGCATGAGTTCTATATCGCCACTCTGTGTGTCTTACCAAAAGGACACAAAGATGTGATTCTATTCTAAATAAATCTACTGCCAGTCTGAGGACAATGTCCAATCTTGAAACCCATCCCATGGACGCCAGAACAGAGTCTGGCCACTTCTGGATCACACAACGTCATTTCCACAGAAAAATGAACTGCAAATTGGAAAACATTTTCCAACGGTTTGAATCATCTCCTTCAGACATCTGATATTTTCATGGGCTGTCAATGGTTTCCTGGCCCAAAACAATCAAGACAGCAAAACAGAGAAGAGGACTCTGGGCAGTGATTTGTGAAAACCCAGCTCATCAGTGCTGGGGAGGTGGCTCAGGCAGTGACGTGATTGTCGTGAGAGCATGTGAGCCTGAGTCTGCAACCACTATGCCCACGTGAACTATCACTAGGACCAGGGCACACCTGGAACCCTAGTACTGGAGGAACAAAGACAGGATGTAGGCCTGACAATGACCTCTGACCTGCGCGCGTGTGTGCGCGCGCGTGCACACACACACACACACACACACACACACTTAATAACAAAATAGAACTGGAGAAATGGCTCAGCAGTTAAAAGCCCTTGCTTCTCTTGCAGAGGATCTGAGTTCTAATCCCAGCACACATATCCAGCATCTCACAGCTACCTGTAACTCCAGCTCCAGGGACTCTGATACCCAAGTCTGACATTTATATATGTACACATATATACATATGTATATGTATATATACATATATACATATATATATATATAAAAAATTTTAAAAAAACTTTGGAACTGGAGATGTCAAGCTGCTCCTTAAGCTGAGAGGGAAAAAAAATAGAATCTTGGTTGATAGAAATTTCTGGTACTCTTTGACATTATCTGAGCAAAATGTGTTCCCTCTGGCCCTGAGTTTGTGTGTGTGCGTGTGTATATGAGCATGTGTGTGTATGTGGAGGTATGTGTGTGCGTGTGTTGGTGTACATATGTGCATGTGTATCCGTGCATGCATATGCATGTGTGTGCAGGTATGTGTGTGTGTTGATATACATGTGTGCATGTGTATCCGTGCATGCACATGCATATGTGTGGGTACATGGAGGTATGCATTCGTGTGTGTTGTAACACATGTGCATGTGGACATCAGATGTTCTTCCCCTATCAGCTTCTACTTTATGTTTTGAGATGGGTCTCTCACTGAACCTAGAACTCACCAATTCGGCTAGACTGACTGGGTGGCAAGTTCTAGAGCTCTGCCTGCCTCCCACCAGTCCAGCTCTGGAGGTACTGATACACGCCATGACATCCTGCCTTTGTACGGGTACTGGGGACGCAAACTCCGGCCCCAAGGCATTCATGGCAAACACCCTATGGACTGTGCCATCTCTCCAGTGCCCCAGCTCCGAGTCTTCATGCAGAACCCAAGATCATCAACGCACCTCTAGCAAAGGGTGTGGGTAGGATCTGACTTCATCCTGATCCTCTTCCTTTGGCGAAAAGACACCAGACACTCTCAAAACCAACTAATTGTATCTTAACAAAGGAAGGGAGGGAGGGAGGGGAAGGAGGGAAGGAAGAAAGGAAGGGAGGAAGGGAGGAAGGAAGGAAGGAAGGAAGGGAGGAAGGAAGGGAGGAAGGAAGGGAGAGAGGGAGGAAGGAAGGGAGGGAAGGAGGAAGGGAGAGAGGGAGGAAGGAAGGGAGGAAGGAAGGAAGGAGGGAAGGAGGGAAGAAAGGAAGGAAGGAAGGAGGGAAGGAAGGAAGGAGGGAAGAAAGGAAGGAAGCAAAAGAAGGAAGGGAGGGAGGAAGGAAAGAAGGGAGGAAGGGAGGGAGGGAGGAAGAAGGGAGGGAAGAAAAGAAGGAAGGAAGAAAGGAAGGAAGGAAGGAGGGAGGGAGGGAAGGAAGGAAGGAGGAAAGGAAGGAAGGAAGGAGGGAAGGAAGGAAGGAAGGAGGAAAGGAAGGAAGGGAGGGAGGGAGGAAAGAAGGAAGGGAGGGAGGGAGGAAGGAAGGGAGGGAGGGAGGGAGGAATTTAAAAAAGGGAGAGAGGGAAGGAGGAAGAAAGGAAAGCTTTTAATCCTGGAGTTGGGGAGATTGATGGATCTTGGGGGCTCCCTGACCAGCCAGCCTAGCTTACCTGCTGAATGCCGGGGCCAATGAGAGACCCTGTGTCAAAAACCAAGATGGACAATGACTGAGGAATGACAGCTGAGACTGACACCAGGCCTTCACACTAGCACACACACACACACACACACACACACACACACACACACATATTCGTTCACATGTGTGTGTGCCTGTGTGCATGAAACAAACAAACAAGCAAATGCACCAAAAGAAAAGGAAAGCTTCAAGTTGAATTGCCACAGCCCAGGGCGGAGAACTGAATCTGACACAATAGAACAGAAGCTATAGCTCCTAAACCCAGAGACGTGAACCCCAGAGGTCAGTGCGAGACAGCGGAGCTGTGGATGCCAAGGAACCAAAGCAGAATCCAGAATCAAGAAAAAGAAAGATGGCTCAGTGGGTAAATGGGCTTGCTGCCAATCCTGATGACCTGAGTTCGATGTGATAGAATATTTGACAAAGGCAACTTAAAGAAAAAGGATTGATTGCTTTTCTATAGTGGGGAGGCGAGGGTGCTGTGGCATGTGTGTGGAGGTTAGAGGATAACTTTTGGAGATGCTTCTCCCCCTCCACCCTGTGGTCCTGAAGCTCACATTCGGGTCATTAGGTTTGCCCAGCAAGCACCTGTGCCCACTGATTCATCCAGCCACCTAGAATGGTTGATTAGGCCTGGCAGCTTGAGGGTACAGTCCTAGCCTTCAGTGTTCCATGCATTCATTCCAGAACCTTCCACCATGAGAATTCCTGAACTCACTCCAAATGAGGACCCTTCAAAGACTGTCAGTTCAGTCCCAATATGCTGGTCAGCCAGAAGGAGAGTTAGATGATCCAGGAATCACATTTCCCATCCCATTCTGGCTGCAAAGAGCCTAAATGATCTCCACAGGACAACAAACCCAGGGAGATTTATGGGCATGTTAGAGAGGATGTGCTGAGAGAGGGAGCCGAATGCTCTCCATTAGATCAGCAGCCCCCATGGCACAATCTGGACACAGAGGAACTGGGCCTGGTTGGATCTGGGCAGAGACCACAGAATGGGAGCTGAGCTGCTGTCTCCTGTTTTTAAACTCTGGACCCAGAACTGAGGATCTAGGCAAGCCTTCTACTAAGGAGCCCGTGAGTCCTAGCTGCTCACTGGAGGACTCTAGGCCAATGCTCTATGGCTCAGGCACACGCCCGCTAGCCACGGCCTCTCCCTACAAGAAAGTAGGAGGGAGTCAGAGGGGTAGTAGTGAGAGATGAATGTTATCAAAATACACTATACAGGGTCGAGGCAATGACTCAGTGCACAAAAGCCATGTAAATGTGAGGGCTTGAGTTCAAATCCTCAGCACCCACATAAAAAGCTGGGCGTGGTTAAGATGATCAATAACCCCAGGACTGAAAGGGGCAGGCACAGAAGGGTCATTGGGATTCACTAGTGTGCTGGCTGGTGTCAACTTGACACAAGCTGGAGTTATTACAGAGAAAGAGCTTCAGTTGAGGAAGTGCCTCCATGAGATCCAGCTGTGGAGCATTTTCTCAATTAGAGAAAGGAGGACTAAGGGGGAAGGGCCCCTTGTGGGTGGTGCCATCCCTGGGCTGGTAGTCTTGGGTTCTATAAGAAAGCAAGCTGAGCAAGGCAGGGGAAGCAAATTAGTAAGTAACATCCCTCCATGGCCTCTGCATCAGCTCCTGCTTCCTGACCTGCTTGAGTTCCAGTCCTGACGTCCTTTGGTGATGAACAGCAATGTGGAAGTGTAAGCTGAATAAACCCTTTCCTCCCCAACTTGCGTCTTGGTCATGATGTTTGTGCAGGAATAGAAACCCTGACTAAGACAACCAGCCAAGACCCAGTCTCAAGGGAATAAGGTAGAAAGTGAATATAGCAGGGGCACACACATGCACATGCATACACACACATGCACACACCACCACCATCACCACACTAAAACACCAAAAAATATTCTCTTGCCTCACCCACTACCCCTCTCTTTTCTTCCTCCCTCCCTCCCTTCCTTCCTCCCTCCTTTCCTTTCTCCTTTCCTTCCTTCCTTCCTTCCTTCCTTCCTTCCTTCCTCCTCCTTTTTTTTTCTTATTTGTTTTGGGACAAAATCTCACTGTAGCCCTTGGCTAGACCTAAACTCATGATCTTCCTTTGTCCACCCAGAATATCCAAATTACAGGCCCCCACCTCCAGCGAGTGAGAAAAATTCAAGACCGGGGAAGGAAATGGCTGCCCATAGTGGACCAGCAGGCTACAGACAAGAGTCAGCAAAAGCAAAACTGTAGCATTTCATTTTCTCCCACCCTCTTGCCATCAGCAGAGAGACTGGGTCCAGTGTTCACAGAGGGAGAAAGAAAAGAAGAGGAGAGGAGAGGAGAAAGAAGAGAAGAGAAGAGAAGAGAAGAGAAGAGAAGAGAAGAGAAGAGAAGAGAAGAGAAGAGAAGAGAAGAAACTGAGGAATTCCAGTGAGGACTAACATGGACCAACCACGGAATTTGCTGGGGCTGCTGGGAAGATCACAAGGAATGGCAACCAGGGTATCTCGCCACGGGCAGTGCACCTCCTGGTCCTGAATCCTGAAGAACCCTTGTGGGGGTTGGGGAGATGGTTAGTAGATAAAGTGCCCAGAAGACCTAAATTCAACCCCCAGAGTTTATATACAAAAGCCAGGTGTGACAGATTAGCCTGCCTCTAATCCCAGCATGGGGGAGGTAGAGACCAAAGAATCCCTGGGACTTGCTAGCTAGCCAGTCCTAACAGCCAGTGATCTCCAGGTTCAAGGAGAGATGCTATCAGAAAAAAACTGAAGGTAGCGTTGGAAAGATGGCTTACTTGCTAAAAGTGC
Source organism: Montemys delectorum (assembly GCA_019843815.1). Lineage (NCBI taxonomy): Eukaryota > Metazoa > Chordata > Mammalia > Rodentia > Muridae > Montemys > Montemys delectorum. Next base: position 10,783 of record JADRCD010221319.1, read on the forward strand.
TTGCCACCAAGTGTGGGGACTACGGTTCAGATACCCAGAACTCAGTGAAAGAATGAACGGAAAATTTCAGAATCAATCCCGCTGTTTCTGAGGCCCTTTGTTTCTCTCCAAGCCTAGCTTCTCTTTCTTGACTCTTTGAAGGTGGTCGTGTCTGGCGGTTCCTGAACCGCTCAACCTATGAGTTCAGACATGGCTGAACGCTTTAAGATCCTATAGTTGCTGGGCATGATGGCACACTCACTCCTTAGATCCCAGCACCTGGGAGGCAGAGGCAGGTGGATCACTGAGAGTTTGAGGCCAGCCTGGTCTACAAGGGCTACAACAAGAAACTCTTGTCTAGAAACAAACAAAAAGATTCTACAGCTGAAAACAAGGGAACTGATTGTAAAGCCTCGTGTTAAGGTCCTGCCATGGAATCACTGTATGCTGGGCTCCTCATCTTCCTACAGCCCACAGGGCAGGAAGAACAGCCTTGGAGCTGGGAGAAGCGTCAGAGACTGTCACATCGATGTGCAAATGAGAGGGTGGAAGGCTATGACATCTCTCCCAAAAGGTGTGCAGGTGAAAGCCAAAGCGACCAAGCAAATAGTTTTCTGGAGACAGGTTTCCGCAACTGTTTAATATACTTTCTCATGTTTTCATGACCCTTAACTATAAAGTTTTGTTGCTACCCCATAACTGTAATTTTGCTACTGCTATGAACTGTAATGTAAATATCTGATATGTAGAATGATCTTAGGTGACGCCTGGGAAAGGATCGTTTGACCTCCCAGAGGGGTCGTGACCCACAAGTTGAGAAGCACTGCCTTCCTCATTGGGTGGTTGGAGGATGGTCTAGGCAGAGCACTTAGAATACACAGGCCCCGAGTTCCATCCCTAGCACTATAAGACAGACAGACAGACAGATAGATGAGGACCTCCCTACTCCACCTTCCACGAACAAAATAAGAATTTTGGGGGAAAAAAACCAGAAGTATAGGGAACAGCTCTGTAAGGCTAGAGTGGTTGTTGGGGGGCGGGGGGCGGGGAGAGGGGGAGGTGCAAAGTAAGGCCAGGGCCGGATCAGAAAAGAGCCATCAGAGAAGGACTTCGATGCTGGGCTGGTATTGGAGCTCCGGCCTGAGGCTATAGGAAGGCGTGCAGGGGCATTTAGGTAAGGGACCTGAACAGCGACAGGCATCAGAATGTTCCCTCCAGCCTCCTCCCCAGGCAGAGTGGCCTGGGCAGCTGAGACCCTTGCCTCCACTGCAGCAGACTGTGGAGAAATCTGAGCTGCCCTTAGTCTGTTACAGGCAATTAATTGCCCCCCCCCCTTTGTTCTCAGCATTGATTAAAGGCAGATGTCCCCCTGGTGGAAGGTTCAAGGAGCCCACCTCTCCCCTCTTCTCTCCACAGACTGCCTCTCCCAAGTCCTACCGGCTCCATGGGGGCCCCACCACCATTACCACAAGAAAGACCCAGAATCACCCAGAGGATCTGCAACTGTTTTAAGTTCTTGATTCGTCCCTGCAGAGCCATCTTCCAACCCACCCTCTTTCCCATGCCACACACCCTGCCGTCTCCCTGATTAAAGGGTTTTCCTTCCAGGAACCCCTGCAGACCCGGCGAGGGCGATTCCCACAGAGCGCCGGAGAAGCCCGGGCTTCCGCACCTAGTCCCGGGAGCCACTGCCTTGCTTGCTTGTGGGTTTCTCTGTGGGATCAAACAGAAAATTAAATCCATCGCAGGCTGCAGAATGCGCCGAATTAGGCTCATCCATGAAAAATCTGAACGCTAATGACTTACAGTTCCTTGACCAGAAAGGTTTCTTTTAATCAATCCCCGGGTGACTTTGCCAGGGTTTGGGCTAGAATTCCTCGGGATAAGTTTCTATCCCTGTAGAGGGGACATTTGAAACGGTGAAGTCTTAAAAGTGCTTTTCCTCCCCCCTCCCCCTTCTTCCCTCCCCCTCCCCCTTCTTCCCTTCCCCTCCCCCTCCCCCTCCTCCAGGGCTGCAGCTTCCATGACTAGTCACCGGTGCTGGGATGGGCTTTCGGTGATCCTGGGACCTTTGGTCATCCCATGCTCCTTTAAGTAACCTCACTAAACCCACTGAGTCCAGCAGTCCGGACTAGGGGTGCGTCCCTTCTCTGGTCTGTCAATGGTTTCCTATCTTTGGTAAATAGGTATTTGTGTCAAGTCTCCCCAGGCACAAGGTCACCCGACGGCATCTGAGGTTCACATCAGTAAAGTAATGCCAGTGCCATTCCCCCTAATGACCGCGTGCACGGTTACTTCTTTTATTACATTTTCATTTCATTTTATGTGTTTCCTAGGCACATGTGTGTGGGAGTGTACATGTGGAGGTCGTCAGACAACCTGCAGGAGTCTCTTCTTTCCTTCTATCATGTGGGTCCCAGGAATTGAAAGGCCCGCCAGCCAATGCCTTTGCCCTCTGAGCCATCTTTCCGTTACTTGCCTCCTGCCTTAGCTCCGTATCCCCTGTATCACACTCTTTCCTCTTGGGATCTGTAAGTAATAGATTCCTTTTCAATGACACAGTCTCTGGATGTGTAAATGTTACTATACCTCATTCTTTTTTTACTGGTGTGTGTGTGTGTGTGTGTGTGTGTGTGTGTGCACTTGAGTACATATACACATGGAGTCCAGAGGTCAATGTAGAGTATCTTCCTCAATCTTTCTCCATCTTTTTAAACACAGTCCCTCACCAAACCTCAAGCTCATCCGTTTGGCTAGACTGACCAGCCAAGTACATTCAGGGTTGTATCTGTCTCTGCATCCCATCCCACAAACGCTGGGCTCTAGACGTACAACACCATGCCCAGCTTTTACAGAGATGCTGGGAATCCAAACTCAGGTTTCATGCTTGCACAGCAAGCACTTTGCCCCTGCGCCCTGCCCCATCATCTACCTAGCCCAAGGATACTCTCCATCTTAGGGCAGGCTGCCCCCC
>JADRCD010221319.1:13835-29893 GCA_019843815.1 Montemys delectorum
CCCCCCCCATCATCTCCCTAGCCCAAGGATACTCTCTATCTTAGGGCAGGCTGCCCCCCCATCATCTCCCTAGCCCAAGGATACTCTCCATCTTAAGCCAGGCTGCCCACCCCCATCATCTCCCTAGCCCAAGGATACTCTCCATCTTAGGGCAGGCTGCCACCCATCATCTCCCTAGCCCAAGGATACTCTCCATCTTAGGACAGGCTGCCCCCCATCATCTCCCTAGCCCAAGGATACTCTCCATCTTAGGGCAGGCTGCCACTCCATCATCTCCCTAGCCCAAGGATACTCTCCATCTTAGGGCAGGCTGCCCCCCATCATCTCCCTAGCCCACGGATACTCTCCATCTTAAGACAGGCTGCCACTCCATCCATCCTCACGCAAGACTTTAAGATGTAAAGAGGCAGGAGGTGCAGCCCATGAAGCCAGAAAACCAGGCTCTGAGCTGGACATGGAGCACAGTTGGTAGAGTGCTTGCTCCATGCTCATGATGCCTTAGGTTCAATTCCCAGTACCACATAAACCAGGCCTGTATTCCTGAGCCTGAGAGCTAGAGGCAGGAGGTTAAGGGCTTCACGGTCATCCTTCACTACCTAGCCAGCCTGGAGGACATGAAACCTACACTTCAGAATAAGAAACAAACAAACAAACAAACAAACCATACCAAAACATAGGTTGCAGCCCTGCCTGGCGCAGCCATTCTCTAGGTGTGAGACTTTAGCTAAGTCCTTTCTTGAGACAAAGAGCCCTTATTCCCACAGCAAGGGACACTCATCAGCAAGCAAAACGCCTACAGCTGTGGGAGTCTGTTAAATGGTCCAGTGCATAAAGATGCTTTCTGCTGAGCTTGACAACCCGAGATCCATCCCCAGAAGCCATATGGTGCAAGGAGAGACCTAAATTCCTAAAGTCATTCTCTGTGCTCCACAGGTGTCCTGGCACAAGTGCCCACGCATACACACTCACAGAACAGAAGAATGGATTTTGGTTTTCTTTAATCTTAAAACTGCAGAAGTGAGCTTCTGTGTGCCAAACTTAAGTCTGCAGAATTCTGTAGGCCTTGAAAAGGTGTAAATATAAATAGTCTAAATGCAAAAACTGCCCCCTTCTCAAGTCTCAGGGAAGATCTGTAAGGACCAGATGGGGAAGATGTGGCTCCTCTTTGCTCTGGAAATGTCCTGGGCCCTGCCGTCACTCAACAGGACCTTGGCTGATGCTGCACGGGATCCTCCAGGCCTCAGGGTGGGTCATGGCCCCTGCCCTGGAAAAACTGACAACCCAGACAAAACCAGATCCTGCAGAATATAAACAAAAAGACTCTCAATCAGGCTCCAGTACTTGCCCAGAGAAGAGAAAGTGACTGACTCTCTACATGCAGAGTCATTTGTGAGTAAACTCTACAGCCAGAAATACTCCAACCTTGCGCTGGAACCGGACTCCCAGAGAAGCAAACAAGCCCTTGTTTTTCTTCACCATCTGCTCTGGCTCTTAGAGGGCTGGGGCCCATCCCCCCTTCCTTCCTGCTGCTCTGTCACCAGCCTCTGAGGGTCCTGTTACCACAGCCAGGCTGTACACTGACCTCAGGACAAAGGGCTTCGGTTAGCAGGTCAGGCTAGAGAGACAAGTCCCTGGAGCTCAATGACCATAGCCAACTGGAGAGCTGGAGTCAATGAGAGACCTTGGTCTCAAAAAAATAATAATAAAATATGGAGAGGGACTGGGGAAGACAGCTCACATCCACTTCCGGCCTCCACTCGAATGGTCCCACATGTGCATGTGAACCCACATGCACATGCGTGCACACACATGTGTAACACACAAACACAAGCTTGAAAAATAATAATCCTGCTGGAAAGTTGTCCTGGTTGGGCACAGTGCAGATAGGACCCTTGAGATTACAGACCCAGCCCTGATAAGGAGTGAGTGTCTCAGTTCTGAGAACTGGAAGTAGGCTGTGTGTGTGTGTGTGTGTGTGTGTGTGTGTATCATTTTTTTGTCCTCACTGGTCACCAGTGTCTCCTTTTGTGGTTTTTGACTCAAGGTCTCACTTATCCCCCGTTGGATTTTAGTGCTTCACTGCTGGGCTTCAAACATGCCAGGCAAATGCTCCACCCATATCCCCTCCTGGGGCTCAGGTTTGCATCCCTACACAGTTTGGTTCTTAGATCCCTAGCCTCAGACACCTCATAGTCCTCAGCACTCAGAAAACACAGACAGACAGACAGACAGACAGACACACACACACACACACACACACACACAGAGTGTGTCTGAGTCTAAATTCCATCCAGACCAAGGCACGTTCTCCCACCCTGGGACTATTGGAGAAAGAGTCAGACCTACACCTTTCCCATCTTCCTCCTCTATTCCATTTGCTAACAAAGCCCTCCTGATTCAACACAGTGAATGGTGTTAATTAAAAAGTACAAATCTGGCCGGGCGGTGATGGCACACACCTTTAATCCCAGCACTTGGGAGGCAGAGGCAGGTGGATTTCTGTGTTCGAGGCCAGCGTGGTCTACAGAGTGAGTTCCAGGACAGCCAGGGCTACACAGAGAAACCCTGTCTCGAAATAAATTAAAAAAAAAAAAAAAAAAAAAAAAAAAGTACAAATCTGGACAGATTTCCCAGTGGTTAGAATACTTAATGCTCTTATAGAAGACCCAAGTTTGGTTCCCAGCACCCACATCAGATGGATTGCAACTGCCTACAACTCCAGTTCTAATAGATCCTACACCCTCTGGCCTGCAAGGTCACCTTTCCATGAGTGGTACACATAGACTTACACACACACACACACGTATGCACATGTACACACGTGCATGTGCACACACACAATCAAATATAAATAATAAAATAAAAAATATAAGTACAAAGCCAGGAAAATGCTGGGTCAGGAAAAGCACTAGCCATATACAAATGCTGGGCAAGAATGGCTGCCATCTTTAAACCTAGAACTCAGGAGGCAACAAAGGGGACCCCCAAGCTAAGCTGGCTGAACTTGGGGCTCAAGTGAGAGGCCCTGGCTATATATAAGGTGGAGAGTGGTCAAGGAAAACACCTGCCCTCAATCTCTAGTCTCCACGTGCAGACATATGCACCTTCAAATCAGCATACCTATTCATATGCATACATACATATAACATACATACATAAATCCTAGCATTTGTGAGGCAGAGGCAGATGGACCACTGTGAGTTCAAGACCAACCTGGTCTACATTAGCAAGCTCCAGGCTGGGCAGGGCTACATAGTAAGACCCTATTTCAAAAACGAAAAAAAATGTATGTACATACTTATACACCACATACACACACACACACACACACACACACACACACACATGCATTAAAATATACATATCAATTACTTTGTGGATACGTTGGCAAGAAAGGAGGTAAGGGCTTGGCAAGATGGCTGAGTGTCTAAGGGTGTTGTGCACCAAACCTGACAATCTGTGTTCAACTCCTGAAAACCACAAAGGGGAAGAGAGAACCAACTCTTGCAATTTGTCCTCTGACCACCACACAAATGGCATGGCATGGATACATGCGCGCACACGTGCACACACACACTAAACAAACAAAAATAAACAAACAGATGCAGTTAAATATAAAAGGCATAAATTTTTACAAGGGCAAAAATCAATAGCAGTGAATTCACAGGAACACACTAGCCTTTATCTCCGTGGTGGCTCAGCAGAACTCTGGGAAAGCTGCGGAAGGATATGCTCCAGCTCATTGAGAGAGTAAACAAAAAAGCCAGTGGCTATGAAATGCCACGGAGAAACACAAGGGAGAGACTTGGTTTAGAGACAGATCTAGGATGCTGGTAAAGGCCAATTCCAAAACTGTCAGTCTAACTTTAGATCCTGAATAGATGAGAGTTCAAATCCAATAGCAAGGGATCCAAGAAGACAAATCTCAAATGCATCATCGGGAGGAAAGCTGCACGAGTAAACGGCTGAGGGCGTGGCTCAGTGGTAGAGCCCCTGCCTAGAATCCCCCAGTGAGGGGCTGGGGGCATGGCTCAGTGCTAGAGCCCCTGCCTAGAATCTCCCAGGGAGGGCCTGGGGGCGTGGCTCAGTGGTAGAGCCCCTGCCTAGAATCCCCCAGTGAGGGGCTGGGGGCGTGACTCAGTGCTAGAGCCCCTGCCTAGAATCTCCCAGGGAGGGCCTGGGGGCGTGGCTCAGTGGTAGAGCCCCTGCCAAGACTCCCCCAGTGAGGGGTTAGTGGTGTGCCTCAGTGGTAGAGTGCCTAACATGTATAAAACACTGGGTTCCATCTGTAGCAGTAGGCAGTAGGGTCAGCATTTCAAGGTTATACTTTGCTGCTTAGCGAATTCAATGATAGTGTAGGCTACATGAGACTGTGTCTCCAAAAATGTTACATTAAAATAATAATAAAGAATTCAAGTTATGACTCAATAGTGTAACATCATATGTTTTAAATATAGTTCTGTTGATCCATCACTGTCAGTTTCAACATAAAAATGACATCTTTTACCGGGTATGGTGGCTCACACCTTTAATACCAGCACTTGGGAGACAGAGACAGGTACATCTCAGAATTTGAGGCCAGCCTGGTCTACAGAATGAGTTCCTGGATAGCCAGGATTATACAGAGAAACCCTGTCTTGAAAATCAACAATGAAAAACTAACAACAAAAACAAAGTCAAAGGTGGTTTTGGGTTGGTTTGGGTTTTTCTGAGATAGAGTTTCATGATATAGGCTGTTCCAGAACTCACTGAGTACACCACGCTAACCTCAAACTCACAGAGATCCACCTGCTTCTGCCACCCAAATTCTGGAATTAAAGGTGTGTGCTTCTACACGGGTTCCATGTTCACTCCTTTTTCGTTTGTTTGTTTTTAATTTTTTCTCTTAATTTATTTATTTATTCACTTTATATCCTGATTGCAGCCCCCTCCCTCCTCTCCTCCCAGTCTTACCCTCACACCCCCTCCTCTCATTCCCCAAGGGAAGCCCTCTGACTCTGACTACCTGTCGATGCCAAAGTGCCCTGGCATATCAGCAAGACTAGGCACATCCTGTCCCACTGAGGTCAGACAAGGCAGCCCAGCTAGGGGAAAGGAGCCCAAAGGGAAGCCGCAGAGTCAGAGGCAGTCCCTGCTCCTGCTGTTAGGGGGACCCCATGAAGACCAAGCTGCGTGCCTGCTACAGATCACTCAGGTGGTTTCCTGTAAACCTTCTTCCCACCTTAATTTGTAAAATAAAGGCTAGAGCCGGTGACTGGGAGAAAGAGGGGAAGGTGGAGCCAAAGGTTTTGGGAGAAAAGGAGAGAGAGAGAGAGGACCTCGGAGGAAGAGGTGGAAGGAAAGCGGAGCAGAAGCACGTGGCCTGGAGAAACCGCAAGTTATAAGGGCTCTCATAGATGGGGAAGATGGTAGTGTAGTGGTAGATCTGCCCAATTTGGTGCACAGCTAGTATTCATATTAATTGAATTGTGTTTTCATTACCGGGGCATATTTGGGTTGGAGATGTGTAGGGGACCAGCCCATTTATGCTCTTTGGTTGGTAGTTCAGTCTCTGTGATGGTCCATGCTCAATTTTAATCCCAGCACTTGGGAAGCTACAGCAGGAGACTAATCAAGGCCAGCTTGGGCTCCCAACAGCCTGTCTTAAAAATTAAAAAAAAAAAAAAAAAAAAAAAAAAGTAACTCCAAGAAAACCTAAAAGTCTTATTAATACAAGATGAAAAATAATAAAACTCTTAGAAGAAAATGCAGGGAAGAGTTTCATGACATTGGATTGGGTGACACTAAAAACATAAACAACAAAAGAAAAAGCAGATAAATTTGATTACGTCAAAATTGAAAACATGTGGGGTTTGGGGAGACAGCTCAGTCAGTGAGAGAGTTATTGCAGCTTGAGCAAGAAGCACCAAGGTATAAAAGCCAGGCATGGTGAAAAATGCTTGGAACCCCAGTATTTGGGGCATGGAGACCAGAAGATCTCCAGAGCTTGCTGCCAGCCTTATCTAATCAATCATTGGTCTCCAGATTTAGCTAGAGGAGGTGGGAAGTGATAAAGGAAGAAACTCCACATTAACCTCTGGCCTCCACACTCACATACACATACACACACGCACGCACACACACACACACACACACGTATGCACACACATTGCATACACAGTCTTATTAAATCTGTATGTATTTGTTTTTGTGCATTGGTGTTTTGCCTATATGTATGTATGACTGTGTACCACTTACACACCTGCTATCTAGGAAGGCCAAAAAGGGACATTGGATCTTCTGGAACTGGAGTTACAGACAGTTATGCATTACTGTGTAGGGGCTGGGAACTGAACCTGGGCCCTTTGCAAGAGCTACAAGTGCTCTTAACCACTGAGCCATCTCTCCAGCCTCACATTAAAAAAAAAAAAAAAAAAAAAAAAAGACAATAATGATGTATGCCTTCATCTTAGCACTCAGGAAGCCGAGGCAGGAGGATTATGAGTTCAAGGCCCGCCTGGACTAGAAAGTGGGATTCTATCTTAAAAGGCAGTACCAACCAAAACCACAGAAAATGACAAACAAATCATCACTGTTACAGGAACAGAAGATGTGACAACCGCTGTGAAACAAGCCCTCAGAAAAGTGAGATTGGTGTTACGATTTAGCAGTTCTGTCTTTGAGCACACACCTAAGAGAGCTGAAGGCAAGGAAGAGAAGAGATGCTCACCCAACTGCTGCCTCAGCAGCAACATTCTACAGCCCGAAGAGCTACATTCACATAGCAAGCAAGATCACGTGATACACACGCATAAGCACGAACAGGCACACACACACACACACACACACACACATGCATACATGCACATACACACATGTGCAGAATCACCTCAGTGGAGGAGGAGGCAGGAAGACCTTAGTTTCATCTCCAGAACCAATGTTAAAAAAAAAAAAAAAAAAGTTAAGGGTAGTGGCGTGCGCCTGTAATTGCAGAACTTGGTGGGGAGCAGAGAAGAGCAGATCTCTTGGATTTGCCAGCCAGACAGACTGGCTTATTCTGTGAGCTTCTGGCTAGTCAATGACTCTGTCTCAAATTAATTAATCAGTTAATTAAACAAACAAACAAACAAATAAATAGAATTGGGGGAGGGGCCTTGGAGAGGTGGCCCAGTAGTTAAGAGCACTCGTTGCTCTTGCAAAGAACTTGAGGCCAGTTCCCAGCACCTACACGCAGTGGCTTGCAACCACCTGTAACTCCAGCTCCAGGAGATCTGACGCTCTCTTCTGGTCTCTGAAGGCCTCTGCATGCACATAGTGCACACGGGCAAGTAGGCATGCACACATACACTCTCGCACACACACAATACACAAGCATACACACAACCATTAAATCAATCAATCAAGAAACTAAAAATAAATACATCCCCCCTTTTTAAAAATACAAGATATAAACTTGAGTGGCAACACCCACGATTAACTTCTGGTTTCCATACACTGGTGTGCACACACACATGCACATGTGCCAGAACTTTTAAAAATAGAACATGAATTAGCCTCACTTACACATCTGTCCCGACCCCAGGAGCCTGCGCCCTCACAGCTGCCTAGTCTGCTGAGCCACAGGCACCCACAGCTTCCTCTACCTGACACCAACATTTGGCTTCCATTTCTGGCTCCTCACAGAATTCTCAGAGACCAGCTCTTGTAGGGTTTCAGGTCCAGAGGAAGCCAGAGGCTCTTGGGAGAATCAGTTTGCCTCTCAAGGGGTGGGAGGTGGGTTTGGCAGGGCCAGCCAGTAGGCTGTCTTGCCCAGCCACCCCCAGGCGCCCCAAGATCCCTTCCATCCTGCAGGCTCCCCACCCGCTGTCAGCAGGGCAGGCACACTTCCTGGTGCAAGGTAACCTTAGCCAGCTCTGCTCCCCATGGGCTTGGCTGAGCTCTGTTTCTAATCTCCGGGAGATCCTGTGTCCTGAAGCTGAGACAGCTGTCCCCGTGTGCAGCTGTTCCAGGACCAGAACTAGCAGGCAGACAACTTCCAATGTTATCACTTTTATGGAAAGAGAAACAACAACAACAAAACTTTACAAAAGTAAATGTGAGCCGTTTTTCCTGCAGCAGTCTAGGTGGACCCTCACACTGTCTGGGTGCTGTGGCTCCCCTCTCCATCTGCCTGAGATTCATTTCTAGCCCCATGAGTTCATTAATGTTCTGCACAACTCAGTCTGAAGCGTGAACGCAGCAGAGTTCTGTCCATCAAAACTGAATGAATAAGGAACTGCTATAGTTAGGACATAACTCGGTGGTCAAGAACTTTCTTGGAATCCCCCAGTGAGGGGTTGGGGGCGTGGCTCAGTGGTAGAGCCCCTGCCTAGAATCCCCCAGTGAGGGGCTAGGGGCGTGGCTCAGTGCTAGAGCCCCTGCCTAGAATCCCCCAGTGAGGGGCTGGGGGCGTGGCTCAATGGTAGAGCCCCTGCCTAGAATCCCCCAGTGAGGGGCTGGGGGCGTGGCTCAGTGGTAGAGCCCCTGCCTAGAATCCCCCAGTGAGGGGCTGGGGGCGTGGCTCAGTGGTTACCTAGCTTACTAGGTTCCATCCCCAGCATGACAAACCAGAACAGGGTTTTACTTTATTTTAGTGTATGCCCTAAGCTCGCTCAGTCCTTCCTTCATTACCTGCTAGGGCCCATGGCTCAGTAGTTAGAGTGCTAGCGTACCATGCATGAAGTCCTAGGTTTGATTCCTAGCACCACAATAAACTGGGAGTAGAAGCTACAGAGATACCCCAGTGTTCGAGAGCACCTACTGCTCTTTCAGGAGACCTAAGTTCAGTTCCTAGTACCCACATCAGGCGGCTTTCAACTGCCTATAGATCCAGCTCTAAGGGATTCAACACCTTCTTCCAACACCTTTATTCACATATACATACAAACAAATGCACATGCACACACATATTTAAAAATAAGATAAATTTGGTTGGCATAGTGGGATATGCCTCTACTCCCTGCACTCGGAACATAGAGGCAAATGAATCTCTAAGTTTGAGGCCAGCCCAGTCTGTATACTGGGTTCTGGGCAAATCTGGTCTACATAGACATCCTGTCTCAAAAATAAATAAATAAATAAATAAATAAATAAATAAAATTATTTTTTAAAAGAACAGGTAAAACTGGAAGTAGCCCAATGTATTTGTAATCCCAGCACTCAGGCGGTGTGAGCAGGAGAATCAGAAGTTCAACTTGACTGATGGGTAAAGAGCAATTTTCTTCTGGTCACATGGTGTGTATTACCACTCCTGGGTCAAATAAGGCTTTGATGCGCGTGCGCACTGGTGTGTGTACACACACACACACACACACACACACACACATCCCCTTGCACACTTATAAAATTTTCTCCCTCAGAAGTCCTAGAAAAACTTTAAAATAATTAAACCGGGCAGTGGTGGCACACGCTTTTAATCCCAGCACTTGGGAGGCAGAGGCAGGCAGATTTCTGAGTTCGAGGCCAGCCTGGTCTACAGAGTGAGACTGCACGGAGAAACCCTGTCTCGAAAAACCAAAAATTAATTAATTAATTAATTAATTAAACAATTCCTCAAAAATAATCTGGACCTGGCAGCACACTCCTTTAATCTCAGCACTCGAGAGGCAGAGGCAGGGGGATCTCTGTGAGTCGGAGGCCAGTCAGGGTTATATAATGAGAACCTGCCTCAAAAAAGAAAACAAAGACCAACTTTTTATTCTTTTTTAAAGATTTATTTCATTTATAAGAGTGCGCTATAGCTGTCTTCAGACACACCAGAAGAGGGCATCAGATCCCATTACAGATGGTTGTGAGTCACCATGTGGTTGCTGGGAATTGAACTCAGGACCTCTGGAAGAGCAATCAGTGCTCTTCACTGATGGCTGAGCCATCTCTCCAGCCCCCGACTTTTTATTCTTACTCTGTTTGTGCGCATGTGCATGAAGGCATGCATGTGTGGGTGGAGCTGGTTCTCTCCGTCCACCTTTATGTGAGTAATCGAAATGGAACTCAGGTTGCTGGACTTTCAAGGAATAAAGAGCTTCATAATTTGGATGTGGGGAGATGGCTTAGTGGACAAGAGCACTTGTGACGCAAGCGTGGGGAACCTGAGTTCAGATACTCAGGCCCTGCGTAGAAACATGGGCGTGGCCATACCCATCTGCCCCCTAACCCCTACCCAGTGCGGGGTCAGTGGTGAGATAGGAGGATCACTAGGGGGCTTGCTGGCCGCCTCCCTAGATCCAGGCTCAGCGGATCCCTAGATCACTAAAAAGGGTAAGATGGGGCCGGGGAGTGATAGATCAGCGTACCCGAGGTCCTCTTCTGACCTCTACATGGGAGCGAGTAGGCACAGGCATCACATGCCCACGCACACAAACAAATTCTCAGGATCCGAATGAATTGTCATCAACAGCTGCAAAACAAAGGAAAGAGATGAGGCCGGCACATTCCCCAGCAGCCGAAGATCGCATCGCCCCAGAACTGGGTGCCCAGAAAGGCCAAGACCTTTTGGAGTCCAAGGACCAGCCGTATGGCCAAGTCAATCACAAGGACCCAGGGAGAGGACTGTGGATAGGGCCCTACAAGGGAGCAGAAAAGACAGATGTGTCAGAAGCCAGAGGTGAGCTGTCTGGATGTAGTCCGTGGAAGTGAATCAGAGAGAAACTACCAATCGTTGAGGTACCCACAAAACACAAATTGTCAGCCCACCAGGACCCTCCAATGGGCCTTGTATCAGATTCCAGGAAACATCCAAGGGACATGGAAAGCCTGAATCATCCACAAGTTTCCAAGCAGGGAGATGACTCAGTGGATAAAGCACTTGCCATGTCATCATGAGAACCCAAGTTCCAATCCCCAGCACCTACATAAAGCCTGACACTGTAGGATGTGTCTGTAATCCTGGTGTTCCTATGGTAAGTGGTCGGGTGGAGACAGGAGAACCTCAGAATCTCGTAGGCCAGTTGAAACAGTGACACACAAGAGACCATGTAACGCACTAGGTGAAAGGGAAAGATTCAAGGTTGTCATCTACTCGACACACACTGAGACACATCCAACTGCCTCTGCCTTCCAAGTGCTGACATTAAAGGCATGCACCACCACCGCCAGCTAGGAATGAAGTTATTTTATTTATTATTTATTTGTTTGTTTGTTTATTTAGGTTTTGTTGAGACAGGTTCCTCTGTGTAGCCTTGGGTGTCCTGGAACTCGCTCTGTAGACCAGGCTGGCCTTGAACTCACAGAGATCCACCTGCCTCTGCCTCATGAGTGTTGGGATTAATGGCATGTGCCTACTAACTACCCTGCAAAGATATTTTAAAGAGACATTTGTGCCCTTCCTTTGGTTATCGGGTTATTGAGACAATGGTCCCCAAGAAACTGGAATTTCCCCAGGAATCGCTGGGAGAAGAGCTGAAGCCTGGTGCCAGTCAGAGGTAGAAACTATCTTTGAGGAAGAGACTGGAGCCAAGACAATGATAGGTAAGTGATGGAGGAGGGGGGACTACCCCTTGACCGGGACTGCTTAGCTGGCCATACATACCTTTTGCCCTGACTTAAACCGGAAGCTTTATCAGGATACCAAAAATAGAATTTGGGGATGATTTGTGTTCCCCTTCCCCATGTGGCCAGCTAAATAAATCTCTTTCTTTTTTTGCATGTCGTGTGTGTGCACATGTGCATGCACATTATGTGTGTGTGTGTGTGTGTGTGTGTGTGTTAGAGAGAGAGAGAGAGAGAGAGAAAGAAAGAGAAAGAATTCCCACACATCCTGTGCACACCACACGTGTTTCCACGGCACGTGAGAGGAGGTCAAAGGGCAACTTAGAGGAGTTAATATTTCTTCCTACCATGTGGGAACTCACATTGTCAGCCTTGGCAGCAAACACCTTTGTCCACTGAGCCATCTCACCAGCCCTGAATTAATCTTGTTCTGTTTTCACTATTGAATTGTCTTTTTAATTGACAGATTGAGGGACTGGTGCTCATTTTATTGCTCGTTAGGGCTGTGAGAACTTAGGCAGCTCAGACCCTCACAACTCAAGTGAATGGTGTCTGACAAGGAGATGCAAGAAGCCAGAGGACTCACCTGTCCACAATTATGATCGGCTAACCTGGACTGGAGGTCGCTTGTTCCAAAGGGAGAGGCAGCTAGGAGGGTGGGACCCCCCAAGAGATTCAAACAGTATATGGGTGTGCAGGTTTGCTCCCTTGGGCACTTTGTGTGAACATTCCTGAAAATCCTCTAACAGTTCATTATGAAGGCTCGGGTCACTGCCCCAGGGGTGGCTGGTGTGCGTCCAGATCACACAATCTTCAAGTGGCAATGAGGTGTGGGGCTAACGAGAGCCAAGAGAAGCTAGTGGGGATTTTTACTGCCACGGCAATGCTTTCTCTGGGAACAGATTTTTAAAATAACAGACAAGCTGAGAGAACACAGAAAGGAGACTGAGAAAGAAGGAATCAGAAACCTTAGGGCTTTGTGGGAAGGTTCACCCATCTCCCCAAGACCAGATCTATAGACACCGTTCTGTGTGATTTTAAAAACTTTTTTTTTCTTTAATCCTGTGCTGGAGGAAATGGCTTAGTCAGTAAAGTACTTGCTGTGGGAATATGGGGACTCGAGCTTAGTCCCCAAAACCTAAGTAAAAGGCCAAGTGTGGTTGGTGTATTCCTGTAATCTCAGCACCAGGGAGAGGGAGACAGGAGAACCCTTGGGGCTTACCGGCCAGCTACTCCAGCTGAACTGGTGAACTCCAGGCTCAATAAAAGTCAAGGTCTCAAAAACTAAGGTGGCGGGCCAATGATACGGATAGGTGGGTGGAGGTGACTGCCACCTAGCCTGACAGCCTGAGTTAGATGCCAAGAACCCACATGGTGGAAGGAGCTCATCAACTTCCACAAGTTGCCCTCTGGTTTCCACAAGCATCATAGCATGCAAGCTTACAAGCATGCACATACACATATACATAAATAAATAATTGTAACTTGATTTTTTTAAAAATCTGTGTATGTGTGTCTCTCTTTGTGTGTCTCCTCACATATGTGGATAATGGAGGGAGTCAGAAGAGGACACCAGATCCCCTGGAGCTGATGTTGCGTGCAGTTGTGAGCTACCCCACAAGGATGCTGGGAATGGAACTCCAGTCCTCAGCCAGACCAAGCTCTAAATCACTGAGCCACCTCCCTAGCCCCAATCAATGTTATTTTAAAAAGAATCAGGTTTCCAGTCCTGGATGAAAGGTGTGTGCACCTACAGCCCTTTTATCAACTCCAAGGCATGTGTTTCTGTCCACGTACAACCACTGACTGTGGGGTTACGTTCCCATCAGCCAAGGGCTCCAGGCCCACTGTGGGAAGCCCCATACAGAGAAGTCCTGCCAAGTGACTCAGGATCTCCAAACCACCAAGGGTATCACAGTTGCTCTAGAATGCCAGGGAAAGGCTAAGTGACACACTTTCCAGTAAGGTGCTCGCTGAGTGTGCCCTAGCACTGTTGGCTCGGGACAGGGACCACAATCAAGATGCTTTGAGTTGGAGAGCCCATTCCCTTATCTCCCTGAATCATGCATATAGAACCCAGGGACAATAGCCTTCAGTGGGAGGTAAAGAGGAAACCAAGGTGGACTTGAGAGGCTCTAATATGGAGTGGAAGAGTAGAAAACTATCTCTAGCCGGGCGGTGGTGGCGCACGCCTTTAATCCCAGCACTTGGGAGACAGAGGCAGGCGGATTTCTGAGTTCGAGGCCAGCCTGGTCTACAGAGTGAGTTCCAGGACAGCCAGGGCTACAGAGAGAAACCCTGTCTCAAAAAACGAAAGAAAGAAAGAAAGAAAGAAAGAAAGAAAGAAAGAAAGAAAGAAAGAAAGAAAGAAAACTATCTCTTGGGTAGCAATTTCCTCTGATTTTAATACCCCATCTTTGAGTGAAGCTCTTTAAAACTCAGTAAGTTCAAAAGGGAGGCTTCTGAAAACTCATGGAGTAAACAAGTAAACACACAAGTCTCTGGAAGTTCCTGAAATTTAACAGATTCACAGTGCCCCTCCCTACCCAAGGTTCTATAAGCAGTAGACTGCTGAGCAGAGGCGACTACCCAGCCTGCTGATCTGCCTGCAAGTTATCCAGAGAGCTCCATCTTTCATGAGCCTTCACCCATGCTCTCAGGGATGCAGCTGCCTTGAACTATTCATGGTTTTGTAATTAACTCCTTGCCCATTTTCTTGTGAGGAACTACAACTAACTCACTGGTTCACCAAGATGGACTTTGATTGTGCCTTTGCTGTGGTCTCTGCTGGTTCCATATTTTGGGTGTGTAGAAATCTGTTCTTATCTCTCCAGAAATACTGTTACACAGTTTGTACTGGCTGGTTTTGTGTGTCAACTTGACACAGGCTGGAGTTATCACAGAGAAGGGAGCTTCAGTTCAAGAAATGCCTCCATGAGGAGCATTTTCTCAATTAGTGATCAAGGAGGTAGAGCCCCTTGAGAGTGGTGCCATCCCTGGGCTGGAAGTCTTGGGTTCTATAAGAGAGCAGGCTGAGCAAGCCAAGGGAAGCAAGCCAGTAAGGAACATCCCTCCATGGCCTCTGCATCAGCTCCTGCTTCCTGACCTGCTTGAGCTCCAGTCCTGACTTCCTCTGGTGATCAACAGCCATGTGGAAGTAAGCTAAATAAACCCTTTCCTCCCCAGATTGCTTCTTGGTCATGATGTTTGTGCAGGAATAGAAACCCTGACTGAGACACAATCCCATCCTAGAAAGGCCAGGAGGAGGCAAGAGATAGCATATCTCCTCAGAGGGTACTCAGGTCATCAGAGGGTATTTCATTGTCCTATCAAATGTCACCCAAAGTTAAAGAGAAGAATATTGAGTGGCTGGGAAGAGGGCTCAGCCATGGAAGTGCTTGCCTTACAAGCCTAGGAACTTGAATTAGACCCTCCTGAACTCAGATTTTTAAAAAGCTGGGGACTTTGCAGTGGCTGGGCACCTTTAATCCCTGCATTCTGGAGGCAGAGACGGTGAATCTCTGAGTTCCAGGGCAGCCTGATGTACAGAGAGAGTTCGAGGACAGTCAAGGCTACACAGAGAAATCCTGTCCTCTCTTACCGCTCCCCGCCCCCCCCCCCAAAAAAGCCAGGGGCTGGCTAAATGACTCAGCAGGGAAAGGCACTTGTCACCAAGACTGAAGATCTGAGTTTAATACCTGGGGCCCACACGGTGGAAGGAGAAAACCAACCACCTCCAAATGATCCCCACCTTTTTGAGAGTGGGGACCTGGCCACTGTGCTGGGAGATGTCCTGGATGCTGGTTATTCTTGAGGAGATAGAGATGGAGAGGGAGACAGAGGAGAGAGAAGGAGGTAAAGCGAAGGAGGAGGGAGGGAGAGAGATGGCAATAGAGAAGTGGGGAGAAGAGTGGGGGACACAACCCTGTCTTCACATTGAGGCTCAGGACCTTTCCCAAACAGGCCTGCCAGACAGTTTCCCAGCGGGACACAAAATGGTTTCAGGTTCTGCACTCGCTCCATCTATCTGCACAAAGGACAGTCAAGAAATGGGCAAAAACTTTGCACATTAAGCCAAGATGCAATTGAGTTTCTTTTTGTGCGGAGGGAAGAGTATGTGTGTGTAGGCGCGGCGCATGTGAGTGTGGAATCCAGCCCCAACGAGCCTATTGTCTCTACTGGCCAGGGTGCTGGGATCACAGGGCTGTACATGGCCACATGCAGCTTTTTAATGTGGCTCCTGGGGATTCGAACTCAGGGCCAAGGGCTTGCACAGCGAGCACTTTAACTCACTAAGCCGTCATCTCTTCTGGCACCACAACCGAAATCTTACAAGAACAGAAACAAATACCCTGAGGAACCTGAGGTCTTCCCTAAGTGAGGCTCCTCCTCCTCCTCCTCATCATCATCTCTAAGAGGTAACTGTGGGGCATGTGCCTCCTAACTCCCTCTGTTATGCACTGGACGCTGAAACCCTAACCCCTACAGCAGTCGATACCACTGAAGTTATGGTGTAGAAGAGCTCAGAGCTTGTGTGGGGTGCTGGTGGCGCA
>JADRCD010221320.1:0-22158 GCA_019843815.1 Montemys delectorum
ATCTAGGCTCTTCCATCTTACAGGGTTACCTTTTACAACATATGGGCCTTAGGGTTGCCATGACAACCATGCCCATGAATTTGTGGGCAATCTTGAAAGTGTATGCATCACTTTTGCTTAACATCTCTGTGTTTAATACCCAGGCTTATGACCTTATACTAGCGGCAAGCTGTGGTTTTTCTGGTTGCCCAGGAGGAAATGCACGAGTGATTCAGTCATTTCAAGAGCCTCTTTTGAAACCTTTCTGGGCCATGGAAGAAACAAGATTTAATTCAGCTAGCCTTGACTCCAGTGAGCCTTCACAGTGGCTGACATTCTACCCTTTTGATGTATGAAAATGGCCACTCCACCTGCTCCTTCTCTGATGTTCTAGAGGGAAGAGGCCACCTCCTCTCTTGATCAAGGGTTCCAAAGTGCTGTGAAATTGGCTTGCTTCTACAGAGCTTAAAGCTTAGGCCAAAAAGAACTTGGATCCTGGGTTTAAAAGGATCCAGGCTGGACTGGAGAGATGGCTCAGCATTTAAGAGCACTGGTTGCTCTTCCAGGGGTCTTGAATTCGCTTTTCAGTAACCACATGGTGGCTCACAACCATCTGTAATTGGATCTGATGCCCTCTTCTGGTATGCCAATGACAGCCTCTTCATATACATAAAATAAACAAATAAATCTAAAAGGATCCAGGTTCAAATTCTAGCCCTGCCTTTCCAAGGTTCAGGAGATAATGTGTTCTGGGTGCCCAGTCAGTGACTGGTCTCATGACTTCCTACCTTCACTGTTAGTCTTTGTTCTATAACTGGGCCTATTCTGTATCTATGCTGTATGTATATATGTGTGTGTGTGTGTGTGCGTGTGTGTGTGTGTGTCTGTCTGTCTGTCTGTCTGTGCTGTATCTATGCATGGGGTCACAGACTGTCAGGTTGGGGCTAGAGAAGCAGAAGAAGTTAGCACATTGGGTCTAGGATGCAAGGAGGAGCTCAGATGGCTGAAAAAAAATGAGTGCATCAAGGAGTGGACCCTGAGCTGCATCCTTAGAGGAAGGGTATGGCCGAGGATACAGCCACATTTGCCATTTCCCCAGATGTCCCAGCCTTAGTGCAACACGGCTTCAGTATCCAAATGGGCTCTGCAGGTGATGACAGTGCCCACCAGGCATTGGGATAAGGTGCTGAGTTAGATTTGATCTGGGACCCCAGAGATAGTGGTTGACTGGGTTGTGCTTTTCTCAAGGCAGAGGTAGGAGCTTCCTAAGGGGTGAGTAGAAGCAGGACTTGCCTTTTAAGACCTATACTGAGAGCTAGAACCCCCAGGCCATGCTTCAGCCTAAATTCCAGTGATCAGAGAAAGTCATGTGACCATGTCCACAATAAATGTGGGACAGAGCACGAGTGAATGATGAGTGGTGATCCATCCAATCAGCTGCCACATTTAAGTACTTCTCTCTTTCTTTTAAAAAATGTATTATATTTATTTTATACATATGAATATATATATACATATACATATATACTGTAGCTATCTTCAGACACACCAGAAGAAGGCATCAGATCCCATTACAGATGGTTGTGGGCTACCTTGTGCTTGCTGGGAATTGAACTCTGGACCTCTGGAAGAGCAGTCAGTGCTCGTAACCACTGAGCCATCTCTCCAGCCCCTGAGTACGTCTTCTTAAGGGCTGGATCTAGCAGCTTTTACAGAGATGCCCTAGAGCCCGACTTTGTAGAAAGGTAAACCATATCAATTATTTCCCTCCAACTTGTGCTGTCAGACCATTACCAGCTGCTGAAATCAGTCCCATAGCCCACTCTCACAGTCCCCTCCTAGGAGGTGGGGGATGGATGGAGGTCTGTGACGTATATCTAGGCTGAGCTGGGAGTAGGGTTCACCCAGGAATTCGCAGGCCATGAAAGCAGAACTCCAGCTCTGTATTTACCTCATGCAAACTGAGACCTGGGTGGGTACGGGGAGGGATAGAAGATCGCAGCACCCATGAACAGCAAAGAGAGCTTAGGGCAGCAGTTCTGAACCTGTGGGTCTTGACCTCTTTGGGGGTCAAGTATCAGATATCTGGCTTATCAGATATTTACATTACAATTTATAACAGTAACAAAATTACAGTTATGAGATAGCAATTAAATACTTTTATGGTTGGGGGTCACTACAGCATGAGGAACCATTAGGGTCACAGCATTAGGAAGGTCAAGAACTACTGGCTTAGAGGAAGAGAATGTTATTAGGGGCCCTGGGCTTCCTTGGCCACTTCCAGGATGGTACAATTGGTGGTAAGGTTTGTAGGCTTGGTGACATCCTCCATATTTAGCAAGTTCTCTAAAACAGCTAACACTAGCCCAGAGCTGGGCAACGGGGAATCTTGCTGGGCAAGTGGGTTCCTCCTTCCTCTTTAATTAAAATAAAAATTACATTTATGTATTATTTGTTCTCTTTTTCCCTGTCTTTTGTCTGTCTGGGCGCATGAACACACATGCCCCATGGTGCGTGTACACAGAGGTCAGAAGACAACCTGAAGGAGTGGATTGCCTTCCTCCACCATGCGAAGTCTGGGAATTGATCTCAAATCATTAGACTTGGCAGCAAGTGCTTCTAACCACTGATCCATCCCATTTGTCAGTAATGTGTCATTCTGAAGATGTCTCCCTGGCCCACCTAGAAGCATGAGATAGCAAAACTGTTACTGGACCACCGAGTTTCCTCCTGTGGTAAGTTTAGCCCTGTCATTGCCTGTCTCAGTCACAGGAGCGTACGCTAAGGTGGCAAACTCTTAATTCCACAAGCTATTATTGTGAAGGCTGACAGGAACCTGAAGTGACCCAGTCCCACCTCTTCCTCTGTGGGACTACTTGTGGTTCATGGCATTGATCTCCTTAGAATTGATGGTCCCTGCATGGAGTTCCTGCTTTCATGGCCTTCGAATTCCTGGGTGAACTTTGGGCGGCCCGCTGTGCCTGCCACTCCTTGAAATGACCTTGGAGAGTGATGTCTCTGGGCCTCTAAGCAGGACATTTATATTCATGAGGAAGCTGGCTATCACAGCCCTTTGGGGCTATAAAAAGGTCCTTGCACGAGGCTAATGTGACTCAGAAATCAATACCCTGGGAGGGCTAAGTGTTAGAGAGCAAGGTGCTGTTTATTTCAAGTCTGCCTCCAAAATTAGATAAATTAATGCAATGAATTTTCTCAGTTCATTTCCATACAACACTAATTTGATTTTAGGGGGGGGGAATGCTAAAAAAAAAGACAGCAGGGTGGAGGTTCAGGGTCTCACCCATTTTCTAGTGTGTGGGCCTGTAGCTGTGGGTGCTGTGCTTTTCAGGACCTATTAAATGTCTTCAGCCTGCACGCAAATGAGCCAATAGTCCAAGGAAGGGTACAAGTGACATGTGAATTCTGGGGACACACTGTGCTTCCAGTGGCATCTGACCCTTAGGCAGTCTGTCCTGTTCAAATAAGCAACACATGTATGAGGCTGGAGTCCAGGGACTGTCCACCGCTCGCAGGGACATTGGGAGGAGGCCATGCTCAGGCAGGAAGTTGCTCTAGGGGGATACATATTCTGCTCCCTGCCCTGAGGGGCATACTCTTAGCTTCTGGATGAGCCAACTACACAGTCTAGGGGTGGCGACAGAGAAGGGACCGGTTGCCATCTATTTTCATGCTGTGTTAGATCCATGGCCTGAGCCAGACCACAAGATGCTGAATCGTTAAAATACTTCACTGCTTTGACTGCAGCACAGACACGGACGAGGACTGAGGTGCCCAGTGCAGCATGGAAAGAGCAGAGCTGTGACTAATTCCCTGGCACTCTCTGCTGGCCAAGGTCAATGCTCAACAGCTCTCCACTTCGTGAAGAAGCCCGGAAGAAAGGCCAGCAGCACTCAGTAGGACCTCACTCCTGGGGCATGGGTTGAGTCCACCCCACCATGGCCTAAGGTGACCGATCTCTGGAATGAGGTGTGAAGAATACTCTCATTCAGCTGATTTAGGGAGACAGGCTTCTTGGGGGAGGTGAGTGTAGGTGTAGCATGTGCATATCCATGTATGTGTATGGAATGTGTGTACATGAACACGCATGTGTTGGTAGAGGAGTTAAAGCATTGGAAACAAAGGTGAATTAGTAGGTAGAAGAAATAAAAGAAAAAGGGCTGGCGAAATGGCTTAGCAGGTAAGAGCACTGATTGCTCTTCTGAAGGTCCTGAGTTCGGATCCCAGCAACCACATGGTGGCTCACAATGAGATCGGACGCCCTCTTCTGGTGCGTCTGAAGACAGCTACAGTGAATTACGCTGGAGCAAGCGGGCCAGAGCGAGCAGGGCTGGAGAGCAGCCACACACATGATGACTCACAGCCATCTGTACAGCTACAGTGTATTCATACACATAAAATAAATAAATAAAATAAATCATTATAAAAAAGAAAAAGAAAGAACGAAGACCAACTAAACAACAACAAAACCCCACTGGACTCCTTAATTCTCCAACCAATTGGGGTGAAATTTCACGGACATTTACGTTCTTGAAGGTTAATGGGAAACACCCAGAACTTCTTCCCATCTGTATATCCAATGTGACATCTACAGCTTGAATGACACCCCTTCAGATACAGTATGCAACCTGAGTATCTGTACCAGGCTGACTGAAACATGAATCTATGCACAGATAACAGGCTCCCTGGCTCTGAATCTTGGCTCTGCTTATTAGCCTAGAATGGTATTTTCTGTAAGTCTGCAACACATATTAGCCATTGCGAAACTCTATTAACATGTAAACCCTGTTGCCAGATCTCTAACCGAAGTGTCAGGCACGGCTTGCTTATCAGGATGAGTGTAGGAGATGTTAACACTGATGCAAGGAGAGGATCATCCAGGGTGTCCAGCAACGGAGGGATGATACCCTTGAGGCCTTTCTGGTGACGTCCCAGGAGAGTCACCCAACGCATCCTGGGCTACCTTGCCTCTGGCCTTAGACTGACCAGAGTATCTAAATACTGAACTTCCATCACCTGCCTGGATACCTGTTGAGCCCAGCCTCACTCAGGCATGCCTCCTGAAAGTACCTTGATTTTAGGAGGCTTTCCTCTGGATCCACACAGAGGAGACCTACCAATCTTTGCTTTTCTGGGTACCCAGGACCTGAGCTCATGTCTCTCACCTGAGCTGTGAGTGGCTGAGGTCTCTGGGTCCGCAACCCAGGTCGGTTGGAAGGATAAACTGATACATTGGTGAACCTGAACATCATGGACACATACACACACACACACACACACACACACACACACACACACACACACACACAGCTGGCCTGGAACTCACTCTGTAGACCAGGCTAGCTGCCTTCGACTCCCAAGCGCTAGGATTAGAAGCATGAACCACCTTCCTAAAGCTACATCACAGTCACGGTGCATTATTCCTTAGACTGAGCTCTGGAGAGGTGAGCCCTGCTTTCCTGAATCCCGTTTGTTTGTTCTGGGGTTTTCTGAGACAAGGTCTTCTAAGCCTAGGCTGACCTTGGGTCTTGACTCTTCCGCCTCCATTTCCTGAGTGCTGGGATTAGAGGTGTGAACCTCCACATCAGGCTCCTGTGTCTCTGATGTCCCTACATCCTCTGATAGAGGCAAGGGCTGAGTGACGCTGCTGGACTCATGGATGGAGGAGGGGTTGGAGTTGCCGCTCGGCCTGGGTATCCCGCCCAGGAGTAGAAACTTTGAGGGACGTACAGACAGAAGTAACCACACCAATTGCCCAATCGGATGTGTGTCAGCTCCGGAAACCGCACCGCTGTGGGGACTATGTGGCTGAAATTCCTGAAGGAAACCAGAGATTGTTTGACAAAAATATCCTTCAAAAATAGCAGCTGCTTTTGTTTATCTTCCTTAAGGCTGTGGAGCGAGCTTCCTGGGTTGGGGAGACAAGTCTCTGAGTAGCATAGGGGAGAGCTGGGAGGGCCTGGGGCCGTTTCATCTTCTGTGGTCCTCATGGAAGTCTGGGTGTGATTGTTGGTTGCCCAGGGTCAGCTTGTAACTTAGCAATGACACTTAAAAGGAATCCCTTTTCTATCCATTCAGGGACTCTGATCTGGAAACACAAAAGAAAAACAAGTCTTTAAAAGTTTTTTTTTTAATTACATTTTTAGGGGACTAGGGTGAAGGGCCAATAGTTAGGAACACTTGCTATCCTTGCAGAGGACCTAGGTTCAGTTCCCAGTGCTCACATGGCAGTTAACAACCTTCTGTAAGTTCAGGTCCAGGGAACATGACACCCTCTTCGGGCCTCTGGAGGCACTGTGTGTACCTGGTGTGCACCTGGTGTGCATACATACACACAGGCAGTACCCCCATACATTGTTATGTATTTAGTGTGCGCATGGAGCTGGGGATATGTTGGAGGAGTTGGCCCTTTCCTTCCGCTCCATGGGTCCCAGGGACTGAACTCAGGTTGTCAGGCATCTTACCTGCTTGAGTCATCCTGGTGCCACAAGCCATCCATATACATGCTTGTATAAGCACATTTTTTTAGTGGAGAGATTTTTGAAAGTGAGAATTTATGGGAGTGGGTGTTGCTGAGTCTGAGGGCTCTGCAAGAGGGAATGTTAGTGTTTCCAGCCTTGGGCTTGTGCGTCCTCACCTTCTTCTCTCTCTCCCCTCCCCATCTTCTATGCTGTCCATCCCCTCTTTCTGCACGTGATAAGCAGAGAAAACAAAACAAAACTGCAAACTGAGTGTGCATTGTGATTGCATTGCTCTCCAGCTGTGGAATCGTAGCTAAGGAGCATACTCCTTGTGGCCTCAGTCTTCATCCATAAAATGGAGTATTGAGTCCCGACCTTGTCTGGGAGACCTTAAGCATGGCCAGGGAAGGAATTTTCACCTCATGTCTGCCTCGTGGGATTGTGATGGAGACCCTCTGATGGAGACTGCGGGTGACCCCTATGTGTCTACCAAACCCAGCCAGGTGACTTAGCTGAAGGTGATGCTGTGGGTGCTGTATAGACCTCAGATCATAGTAGGAACTGCAGCCCAGAACACTGAGAATATGCTGAGACCCACACAGGCATCAGGACCTGGGACAGTCCTGCCTTGACTGGCACCTTGTTCCCCCTACTGTTGGCCTTCTTGGTCTGAGCCTCCTTCAGCACCACATGGGAGGCAGGCTCCAGTTAAAGGTAGAATCCTTGGTCAGCAGAGATGTTGGCGCTGCTGGGTTTTTTTTTCTGTTTTCTTTTTTTGTGTCTTCCAAAAGTTCTGCCTTGCACCATACCACTTTTATTTTTTTATTTTTGTGGTTAGAAAAACAAAAATAATACATGACATTGGGAAAGAAAAGTAGCTTTTGCTTGGGATTTTACATGCTGAGGTTATTTGGCATTGTGATGGACAAGGAGCAGGCCAGGAGGAATGTTAAGAGGGCTGACAGAGGACGAACAAGCCCTCTCCTACCCCACAAGAACACCCCCCAGGGGGGCATCTGTGTGCCTCAGCGGGGAGCACAGTGAGGGGTGTACCTGGTCTACCCATACCAGCCTTACCATTTTCTGCCCCTAGGTGTTTTTTGAGTCACCCCCTCTTCCTCTTAGGGAACTGTCCCATCCCACTGCAGCTTCTATCCCTCCTGCCTTGTCCTTGGTCACTTACTGCCACATTTTGACCCAACTCTTTTGCTTCTGTGGATACTGTGACCCCAAAGACATTTTGAATGGGAGCACTTTAATCAGCATTATCTAACAGACTGGATTTCCATCTAGAGCGCACCAGAATTCCAGTGGGAGCTCTATTAAGCTGGCCTGATCCCAGTATCAATTTTCCATACGGCACAGTTAAACCATCTCCGGTGTTTCCATTTCCATTTTGCTGAAAATCTTATCATGGAGACCAATTCTTTCGCATTTAGGATCTCATGGTGGAGCTTGGCAGCATAAAGTGGCTTTTCCAAATCACAGCTCCTGCCGTCTTGAGCTGCCCCAGCTTCCCACCAGGGATATTTTTCTGGGTTATGTGTGTGCTCCTTTTTAGAGGATCCAGGGAGGGAAAGTGAGACCCAGAAGGGAACCCAAGGGCCTCGATCCAGAAGGAGCTGTACCCTGGAAGTTACTAGGGGAGGGCAAAGATCAGAGTGCCCACTTGGCCACCAGATCATCAAATGGCACAGTCTAAGTGAAAAACTGTCTCCTCCCTTAGTGCCAAATGGAGCCTTATCCTAGAACAATGGAGGGCATGAGTGGCTACCAGGGAAGGGACAAGGAATGGAAGGTGAAATGGGTTATCTGTTGCCATCCTTCTGTTGAACAAACAGAGTTTGTCCCAGTAGGTACCAGTAGCAGCAGCTGCAGTAGCAGTAGTAGTAGTAGTAGTAGTAGTAGTAGTAGTAGTAGTAGTAGTATGTGTGTGTGTGTGTGTGTGTGTGTGTGTGTGTGTGAAGGACCAGAGGAAAGCTAAAGACCAACAGGCCCAGAGACATTCACAATTTGGACCCTGGATCCAGCTGTACCTGAGGTAATTGCTTCGGGTGGCCCTGCCACAACAATTAATTGAGTGTCCCACCCTTAGATAATGGATTTCTGATAGATGTTGTCATTTGTAACCAAACACATCCTCCTAAATACTTCGTCTCTGTGTCTATTCATGGCCATCTCATGTGCTGATGTCCCCAAATGTCTTGAGGGATCTCTTTGTCTCTTCCATGATCCCCATTCTGTCTAGGGCTGACCCAGCAGGAGTCCATTTCCAGTCCCTTCCGCAGGTGTCTGGGTGAGTGACCAATGTATTGGAGGATGGGTGGGGAGGGTGGTGGGTGGGACAAACTTCTTGAGTGTCACTGTCCCCAGTTTGCCCATCTGGAGAGTAGATTCATTATACTTATGGAGTCCAGCATGTACCTTCTGTGTCATCTCAGCTACCAAGCTGGAAACAATGGGCTGGCTCCCTAGCAGGCTCCACGAGCTTGGTGAACAAGTCCTGGCACTCTCCAGAGTGCCACAAACTGTTGTGTGCTCTAGAGTTTCTGCACCACGTTCTGGGTCACCAGCAGCAAGCCAATCTCTGTGGTTATATGTGCCTGAAGTATGTGTTGGCATGGGGGACTGAGGAGCTTTGACAAGAGTTCTTTGGCCTCCTATAGTCAAAAATTGAGGGTCATATTTGGAGCACTAAGAAGAGCGTTTTGTTGTTTTAAACAAAGAGAATAAATAAGACTTGTACTGGCTGTTAGGGACCTAAACAATGTACTTTCTTGTGGGTAGAAGAGAGTGGCAACTACTCATTTGCCACAATTAACTGTCACCTGTTACTCTTCTGGTCCACGCACCTCACCTGGGTCACACTGGACCTGTCTTGTCCCGTTCTCACACAGCATAGTTGGAATGCTACACAGGAAATGGGCCATCTTCCCACGAAGGACATGTAGTCATGTTGCAGAGAACATACTCCGGGGGCGATGAGCTTGCATAATGCACATGGATTTCCCAAGCTGCTATTGAATGTTTTGCTGTAGAGTAGGGCAGGGGTCAGCGGGGACTGAGGAGCCTGTACACAGTTTCCTGGAAAAAAAAAATCTGTCTTCATCCTTTGAGCCCTGAGCAGAAGAGTCCTTAGGACTGTGGAGATCTGGGCTGTGAGAGAGCCAGGCTGTGAGAGAGCCAGAAACCCATGACCTTGGCTCACAGTGATTTTGAAGAACAGAAGACTCGGGTAGGAAGATGCTGTGTGAGGAGCTGCTGTGCTGTTTGTCAACTGTGTGACCCTCTGAGCTCCAGTCTTTATCATTCTGCCCTTGTTAGCATCAAGGATGGCCCCCTGTTTTCTTTCCATTCTGAAGTTAGCTGGGTCAATATTGCAAAGTCCCGCCTACCGCTGGGGCACTCTCACACTGCCGAATCTAGCAAGCAAGTACTGTTGAATGCTATTGGAAGTGTTCTGTTTTGAGCTCTGGGGAAGTCCACATGAAAAGATTTGTTTTCTATGAATGACTAGAACTGTCAAGAAGAAGCCAGCTCACAGCTCTTCTTATATTTGACAGCTTTGGATAGGGAACTGTGGGAGAAAGCCCCCTTTGTTGGCAGCTGGCCTGACTGTGCTCCTGCCCACCCAACTGTTTTAGATACTGTTTAATCATTCGTAGGCCACTCCAGTAGCTGCAGACATGGCCACTCCTGCAAGACAAGCCTCAGTGACCTCTGGATGAGCTTGTTGACCCTCAGTTCTTCTCACTCAGGCCATTGGGGAGCACCTGCCATGCTGGTTGAGCAGAAAGGTGTGCTGCCTGCAACTGGAACCCTTCATTTACTCCCAATTGGCCTCTTTGTTGACAACATTGGATTTTTATTGTAAGTCAAGGAGGTGGAACTGGTCACACAAAGGGGAGACCTCAGAGCTGCAATGATGGCAGTGGTGGCAGCGGGGACATCGTCAGAATGGCAGTGGCAAGAATGGTAGCGACAAAAGGAAGAGGATGCTGAGGAGTTCTAGAGAGAGGCTGAAGGTAGAGATGTCAAAGGGCTGCAGAAAAATAGAGAAGGTTGCCAGGTAATGGTGGCGCATGCCTTTAGTCCTAGCACTTGGGAGGCAGAGGCAGGTGGATTTCTGAGTTCAAGGCCAGCCTGGTCTACAGAGGGAGTTCCAGGACAGCCAGGGCTACACAGAGAAACTGTGTCAAAAAAACAAAAACAACAAAAAACAAAAAAACCAACCAACCAAACAAACAAAAAACAAACAAACAAACAAACAAAAACAAAGAGAAGGCCAGGAAGAGTTGAAGATGAGAGACCATGTCCCTGGATGCTGGAATAGTTCCAGAAAACTACCAGACCTTATGTCAAGGTTCCCAACACCAAGGTCCAGGAGCTACAACCCTAGGGCCCAGGGTCTCAAGATTAAGGCCAGAAAGCTATTTTTTGTTTGTTTTGTTTCTTGTTTAGAAACAGGGTTTCTTTGTGTACCCCTGGACATCCTGGAACTTACTCTGTAGACCAAGCTAGCCTTGAATTCAGGGATCTGCCTACCTTTGCTTCCTGAGTGCTGGGATTAAAGGTATGTGCCATCACCATTAAAGGCAACAATAGCCACTTTTAAGAGCCATGGGTCTTAACACTTTAAATGAGGAACAATCACATTAGCTGGTGCTGACTGCTGCTGAGAGCTAAGGACTACACTACTTGTGTCTAGTGCCTGACAGTCAAAGCCCAGGGCGAGTCCTTGTAACTTAGCAGCAAGTGTTGTACTCACAGGGACATCTCTCCATTCCCCAAACCACGTTTATTTTGTATGTTTGCTTTGTTTGTGGTTTTGTTTTGTGTTTTGTGTTGATGCGTGTATATGTGTCTTTGTGTGTGGGTGTATGTGTGCATGTATATGTGTCTGTACAGGTGCAAGCAAGTGGCTCAAATTAGCTGTCTGCCTCCAGCCTCTGGCTTATGTCCCACTGAGAAAGGAGAATAAAGGACGCTCCTCCTGATTCCTGGTGAGTGATTGGCCCTCAGTTCAGTGGGGTCTAGGCAGTGGACTGATTTGACCTCTTAGCGTCTTAGGCAGAGAAAGGGGAGGAAAGGGCTAGGTGGGTGTCCCTCAGATGGCAAGTCCTCTGGGTCTGCCATGGGTTGGAGAGGATGTACGGACCCTGCTTACCCTGGCTCCTGATGTGGAGGGAGTACCCAAGTATGGGAATATTTTATCTCTGTTGTGGATGGGCTTGCAAAAGGCAAGGATTATCATTTTACTTTGGAAACTGGGCCATAAAATGAATTTGCCTCTTGGTCTTTATTGCTGGGGTCACTGTTGCGATGCCACCTCTCAAGCAAAGCGCCCCTGAAGCCACTAGCACGGGCTGTTCTGAGCCACCCTGCCTACAGAGTTTGCGTAGACTCGAGGCTCTGTGTGGGTCAGGAGTCCTTGGTCTGCCCCTGGAGTTGGTGAGCTGGGTTACTTACCACCCTTTTTCTTACCTAGCCCTGTTCAGTCACTCCATGACATCAGCGTTGCGGCTTGAAAAGGCCCCCCCACCCCACCCGACCCCACCCCACCCCACCCCACCCCACCCCACCCCGTCTCTCCTGGAAGACACTGTCAGTTTCATGTGGCTTTACTTCTCATCGTACTTTAAAATTGCATTCTTCGTGACCAAATGTGGAATTCACGTACTTTATTAAGCAGAACGCCTGGGGTGTTTATGGTAGAACGGCTTCCCTGGGACTCCTGACTGTTGACCCATGGTGGCTGTAGATTATGCAGGCTCAGGAGGCCAAAGAAGGAAACTTCATTAATTTCACAGCCACGACTGCATCTCCTCACACAGTCAGCAGCCCTCCAGCTGGTCTTAGCAGCTAATGAACATGAACTTCAAACTGGGGCACAGGGCAGGGGTGTGTGTGTGTGTGTGTGTGTGTGTGTGTGTGTGTGTGTAGTCATCATTTCTCCCACACTTTAATAGAGACAGGTCTCAAGGTGTTTGGGGGTAGGGAGGAGATAGATTTAGGGAAATACCTAAAGGACTAGTCCCATTTGCCTCTTGATTCCTGGGTTTGAATACAGGCTAGCACCAGGCTGGAGAGGGGGGCAGGGGGGTATTGGGGACTAATGATCTGAGGGTGGCAGTTTGTGATTTACTTTGATGTGAGAAGGAAGGATGTGCTGAATAACAACCCTTTGGAAAGGGAGAATTAAACAGATCTTTGCTGCCCAGTCTCTTCTGCTTTATGGACGTTCTAGGGATCTAGCCAACAAATCTCAGGCTTGCTGCAGGCTATCGACACAGGATGGAATAGATAGCCCTGGCTCGTTTTTGATGGCTGCCTTGCCTGATGCTTTGACCAAAGGTAACATCAATCTTGAAATTTTCAGAAAACTGTATGGATTTTGTAAGGGAGGAGACTGGCTGTATTTGTGGGCTAGAGAGTCTTATAAATTAAAAGCATGGCTCCCCATAGTACTTTTGACATTCTTCATGGAATTTTTCATCAATCCTTCAATAATGTCTAGCATTAATTCATGCACTTCCTCTGCATCGGGCACCGTGCTGAGCCTTGTCGGGGATGGGCCTCGTTCATTAAATCCTTCATGTGCTTGCACAGAGGTAGTGATGGTAAGGCGTATCTGGGAAGCTGTTTCAATATTATCCTAACCTGGAAGGAGCGTTTGCAAGAAGTAAGACACTTACTTATCTAGAAGCACATGGAAGGTGTTGTATTGAGATGGGAACTCAAGGAAGTTGAGGCCCATTGGTGCTGGAGAGGTGTGTGTTGGAATGAATGTTGGGACACAGAGAATGGCATGTTCCCTTTTGCTAGCCCTCAGGTCCCCCCCCCCCCCCCCCCCCCCCCCCCCCCTGTGAAATTGAGATCGTAGTTCAGATGTATGTACCTTCAGGGCTGCCACGGGTTGTTTTATATTGGTTTGATCTAGGTGCCCAGATACTTGGCTGACTTGTTTTCAGGTGTGTCTCTGGGGACTTCTGGATGAGGAACAGAAGGGCTGGTCTCAATAGCCTTCCCTCCCCTGCAAGGCGGGCCTCCAACCAGCTCAAGCACTGGGGGAAATGGAAAGGGTATTTGGCCCTTTGGTGGCTGACTACTGGAGCTCAGCCATCTTAGCTCACCTCTGCCTTTGCACATTGGCTCTCTGGCTCCTGGACCTCCAGCCTCGGAGTGAAGGATGGTACTGCTGTCCTAGGTCACTATCTTGTGGATAGCAGCCTGTTTGAGACTTCTCGGCTTCTGTAGCTCTGTTCCCAGTTTCTTATTATCCACAAGGGATTGAATCCAGCACTCCTCTCAGGCTTTGAACCCCATGGATGCTTGAATCCCTTACGTGCGATGGTACAGTATTTGCTCACAACTCTTATATACCCTTCCCCCTGTGTCATTGCTTCAACCTGAAATGTCTCCAAAGACTTGATCAGCCTGTGGTGCTGCTGGGAGGTAATAGAAACTTTATGAAGCTGTATACAGGAAGTTAGCTCACTGAGGGCACATCCTCAAGTGGATAATGGGATATTTGTTTGTCTTTGCTTCCTGGCTACCACAGGGGGAAAGCCCTTTCTATCACAAGCTCTTGCCATGACACATTCTGATTCCACAAACCCAAAGCAATATGAAACTGCTAGCCAAAATAAGCCTTTTGTTTTTAATAAATTGATTATCTCAGGTTGTCATAGTAACTGAGAGCTGACTAATATATATTAGATAATTTAAATTGTCTCTAGATTACATTTTATACTGATATAATGTGAATAGTTACTACATTGTATAATTTAGAGACTAATATTCAAGAAGGGAAAATGTCTGTACATATTCTGTACAGATATCATTTGAAAAATAATTTTGACCTATGGCAGACTTTAGCTGCCAATGTGGAGCCAACAGATGTAGAGGGCCAGTGATAGAGCCATAGTGTCTCTGTGGGCTGTCTCTTTGGAGAACTCTCAGGGGCACAGAGTATGGATCTGGATCTTGCCATTAAGGATGGGGAGAGAAGCCCCGCCAGGCAGAAGAAAGTGCAAATATACCTTTTACCACCCTCCCAAGGCATTTTCTACAGGTAGAACCCAGCTATTCTTGCTCTTTCAGAATGTTCCTCCACCATGTGTAGGAATAATGTTATTGTACACTATGTAAAGATTATCCTTGTATTATTCAAATGCCGTTTTCTCTGTCCCCCTTATCTGGCTGCAAACTAGACATGGCATTGTAGTGCTTACTGGAAGTACCTCCTGTCTCAATGCCGTGTAAACATTTCTCCCCATTTATTCTCTGATTTAAAAGGTAACCACCCAGATGGCTGAGCAGAAGAGAGAATAGGGCTGGACTTCTGGTCCCAACCAGGGGAAGGGGAGAGAGAAAGAGAAGAAAGGATTCCCCATGAGGAAAGGGTCCAGGAGACACCAGGGGAACACCCCTGGAGCAGAGAGAGCCAGATCAATCCTAAAGTGCAAGTATCTCAGGAGATTTTAGCTGGGAGGTAGCCAGATTAGCATAGAGAATTAAAACAGATTGGTACTGCTTAACTATTGTGCCATAAAGCTTGATTAAATACATCTTGTAGTCTCTGTCTCATTTATTTGGGAGCTATCTGGGATAAAGAAAAAAATATCACTCTTATAATTTTTACTAACAACTTTGGGAAGCCGTTGTTTTCCAGCCTTACCCCTCTTCTGTTTGGTGGCACTTCACTCTTCTAATGCTAACTGCTGGTGGAAGAACAGTGTTGGGTTATCGGGTCTTCAAGTCAAGATCAGAAGCCAGCAACACAGTCCAAAGGCCTGGTGGAAGACAGGGAACACAACAGATTTCCCAGGAGCTGCAGAAGAGCAAATAAGATCTTCGTACATATATAACTTTCAGGAACTCACAGGCTCTGAGAGAGCCCAAGAGCCCACCCACCTGCCTGCTGTCAGGTGCTAACCTCCTTGCTCCAGCTACTCTGGCATGTGACTATCATCCTATGCCTCTTTCATCTGTAACTGAGTCTCTTAAAGGACAGCTCATCACTCCTCTCAGTTTCCTTTCACTAGAAAGGTGTCACTTGTGCTGGCCCTATCCACAAAGAGCCACTGCAGAGGTTTTCTGTCATGGCCCTGCAATGCAGGTATAGGATGGCTGCAAAGGATCTCCATGTTCCAGGGATGAGGATGTAACTCAGAGATAGAATACTTGCCTAGAATAGAGGAGTCCCTAACTCCCCTGGCACTTTACACACATGGCAACCTAGTCACCAAGAATCTCAAGTCAGAAATTCATCCACATAGTGTCTGCTTCTCCATGTTCAGTGAATGCTTCAGAAAAAAATGATGTTTATGTCAAGGAGCCTGGAATAGAGAGGCCTCTGATCAAAGGGAGGCAGCACAGGGCTATCAGTCAGGACTGGGTACAATGTTAATAATTGCTATGTGAGCATCAAAGTCCATTGAGTATGGGATGCTTAGGTAAAATGGGGCTTTTTGCGTTGAGTCTCAGTCATTAGCAAAATACCACATTTAAAATTAGTTAGAAAAGGTAATTAGTGTCAAAGAGCAATTGCAGTATCGTTAAGGTGACGGATGTTGGTGTGGGGCATGTGCTAATGACTTATGGAATTTTCTTTCAGGAGACAATTGGAGCAATTTGGTGGTCAGCAGACAGTCTGCAAATCAATCACCATGATAGTCAATAATTTATCACTGCTATTTAAAGTACGGAGTCTGCATCAGCTTGAACAGAAGAGAGCTCTGATGGGGGCTGAGAGTTGGCATCCAACAAAATCCTGAGCTCAGGCCATGTCTATTTAAGTGGTACCCATTTTATTCCCTGTGCAGAGCCAATAAGAAAGACATGGAAGGATTTGCCTCTGATTCCATCCTGGGGCAGAAGCAGCTGTGGGCTACTGGCTGAAGAGAAACCAAGACTTCAATGTCAACATGGACTTAGTGTTTCAAGTTCATCTTTGGAGAATGCTGGCACTCAGCGACCTCTGAACGGCACTGTTGGTGACTGCGGTGAAGAGGAAGGGATAGAATTCCACCACTCACTGGGATGATGATGACTCAGAGGACCTTAGATCTTGGAGTTCTGACCTTGACCTTGGGGGCCATT
Source organism: Montemys delectorum (assembly GCA_019843815.1). Classification (NCBI taxonomy): domain Eukaryota; kingdom Metazoa; phylum Chordata; class Mammalia; order Rodentia; family Muridae; genus Montemys; species Montemys delectorum. Next base: position 16,563 of record JADRCD010221320.1, read on the forward strand.
ACTTCAGCTTGTATACTGTGAATCATAACAGCAGTAATGACAGTCACAACAGTTATCAACAACTTCCTGAATACCTAGTGCTTGTAAGAGCTAGTTCAACTTGACCTTAATGTACCAAGGAGGAGCAAGATTTCTAAGATCACACAGCAGGGAATTACTAACTGTTGTTCTATCCCAGCTTCTGCTCTCCTGTTGACTTGCTGGGTGCAGGAAATGATGCTAAATTCTTCCTGCCTCAGCTATCTCATTTATAAAATATGAATAATAATGCGCTCAGCACACAGTTTCAAGACTAAGCTGCTTAGTAAGCTATATACAGGATGTTAAAGCTGGCAGTCGCTATGATCCTGGCTATTACAGTGCCACATGGCTGGCACCTGAAGTTTTCCTTCTCCGTCCATCCACTTCCTTCTCAAGTCCACTGAGGTAGAGATTTGTCCCTTTGTTTTTGAAACTCTTAGTCCAAAATCTCATTTTGTTCCAAATGTCCTCAAGGCACATTTCATTTGTGGGTACTTCTAGGTCTATTTCTTACTGGGAGTTCCTTCTGCCAAAACATCTAACAGCACCCATTTCTTTTAGAATTTATTCATAGCCTTCTCAGTGGAGTGTTCAAAGCCTTCTCAAACCCCTTGCATAACTGTCTCTAATCCGTCTTGGAAATACTCTTTCCTGCATATGCCCATCCCTAACTGTATCTTTCTCTTTCCTTCACCATCAGCTGCCATAGTCTCTGTTTTTCTCAAGACAATGGCAACAGCCCTGCAGCTCTAAGCATCCCCAGCCCAACAGGCTCTTAAAAAAAAAAGACTGTTCCTGTCCCTAGGCGAGAATCTTCTTGGTATCTTTCCATTCGCAGTGTTGGCCTGTCACATAAGGACATAGTGACAATACCACCATGCCAAAGAAGTCCCAGGAAGATGGCCAATCTTGGTAATGGTTTAGACAAGACAGTTCACCACAAGTAGATCTATCTTCCTAGCTCCATGTAGGTACCACACAGCCCGAGTTCAAAGAGTGTCTGTCATCCTCTCCATGTCTCATAGCCACCATGGACTGGGAACTCTATTTTTAACTCAAAAGTCAACGGTCACCAAAACTCATTGTGAGTTGTTAAGATTTCAGGGAATGGGGAGACCTGCATTTTAAAGAGAAGATTCCTTAGCCAAGAGCGGTGGCACATGCCCTTAATCCAAGCGCTCAGGAGGCAGAAGCAGGAAGATCTTTGAGTCTGAAACCAGTCTAGTCTACAGAGTGAGTTCTAGGACAGCCAGGGCTACACAAAGAAACCCTGTCTTGAAAAAAAAAAAACCAGAGAAACAAAACAAGTCTCTCTCTCTCTCTCTCTCTCTCTCTCTCTCTCTCTCTCTCTCTCTCTCTCTCAGGATTCCAGTCTGCCTAAAACATGCCAAAGAGCCTAAAGCTGGAAAAGGCATACTTGAGCCACTGATCCTCTATGTCTGTCCTTCCCTAGAGACCCGAGACTAGAAGTCAGAGGAGTACATGGCAGATGGTAAGTCTGCCTTGAGAGTACAAAGGAAATCTGATCAACCCACAGAAGAGTATGGCATGCTTCTTTCAGCCATGGGACAACCAAGAGAATGAAAAAGTAATAATAATGAAAAGAGGTATCCACACAGTGAACTAAGTTGATCAAATGACAGGATCTGATGACTAGAAAATACACCTCCTTTTAAAGCCTGCAATTAATTGGAGAAAAAAATACCACTAGATCCATATCTTCAAAAAGGAATTAGAAAGTACTTAAGCCCAATGTCTTAGTTAGGATTTCATTGCTGTGAAGAGACAATATGACCAAGGCAACTTTTATAAAAGCAATATGTAATTGGGGCTAACTTACAGTTTCAGAGGTTCAGCCCATTATCATGGTGGGAAGCATGGCATCGGGCAGGCAGACATGGTAGAGCTGAGAGTTGTACATCTTGCTTGGAAGGTAGACAAGAGGAGACTCTCTTCTGCACTGGACAGAGCTTGAGCACTCGGAGATCTCAAAGCCCACCTACACAGTGACACACTTATCTAACAAAACCACACCTCCTAGTAGTGCTACTTTCCATGGACCAAGCATATTCAAACCACCAAATCCAATAATAATAAGAACACTATGTGTGTCAACCAGAGTGAACTAGGACATTCTGAGATAAGAAACAGCCCCCATATCTTAGTGGCTTAGCCACCCATTAAAGTTTTGTGCTCTCCCTTGTCCTTGTCTTCCTTCTCCTCCCCTTCTCTTACCTCTCTGCCTCCTCCTCTTCTTCCTCTTCCTCCTCCTCCTTCTCCTCTTTCTTCTTTGAATGAAGGTCTGGTCATGTAGTCTGGCTGCTCTCTAACTCATGACCTTCCTATCTAAGCCTCTTGAGTGATGCCTGGATCACAAGCATGGGCCACCACCCTATCTGTCTTCCCCTTCTGTTACATGCCCATCACCATCAGAAAGACATTCGACTTCATGCCATCTTTACTTAGAAAGCAAGTCTGATTACCCCACCCTTATCTGCAAAGTTCCCAATCCCTGAATCTGGTAGGGAGATCTGTGGAAGTCTAAAATCTCCTCAGAATACCATTTATCACTTCGACTCACATTTCCATGGAGCCAGACTTGATGGGAATGAAGAAAGGCAATGTTCTTCTTGGTAGGTGGGCACTGGGCATCAGTAAGTGCTAGTTATGTCTGTTATAATCCTTCAACATGTGTAGGATGCAGCTAAAACAGTAGACCAGAGAGCTGTCTAGCCTTAAATGCAAAAGCTAGAAAAGACAGAAGCTACGTGGTAGAGTCTAACATAGGAGGCAAGCCAAGTGTGGTGATTCATGTTCATAATCCCAAGACTGAGGTAAGATCTTGAGTTTGAGAACAGTATGGGATACATAGCAACACTTTATCTCAAAGACAATCAATCAATCAACCAACCAACCAACCAGAAAACACCAGAACCAACCTAAGAGGGTAAAAGAATAATAAAATAAAACAACTTTAAGAAAAATAGGAGAAAATGTTCAGAGCAGAATTTATGAAATAGAAAATAAAAAAATATTAGGAAGATTATCGATAAAACCAAAACCAAATTTGTTATTAAAATGAACAAAAATATGATAAGCTACATTGCTTAGGACCAGTGAGATGGCTCAGCATGTAAAGATGCTCCTTGCCAAGTTAGACAACCCCAGTTCCATCCTCAGACATACATGGTGGGAGGAGAGAACTGATTCCAAAACGTTGTCCTCTGAACTCCACATAAGTACTGTAGAATGCCTACATGCACAGCCCCCTACATGTGTGCACGCACATGCTCGCATGCACAAATGTGTACACACACATCATATTAAATAAAAAGTGAAATAAAAAATTTAAGCATACATTGTTTACATGTATGAATTTGTCAAAAAATAAAAGTTATTCTATTAAGAAAAAACTAAAAATGGGCTAGAGAGAGGGCTCAGTGGTTAAAAACCCCTGTTGTTCTAGAGGACCTTCACTCAGTTCCCAACATCCATGTCAGGGGCCTCAAAACTGAATGTAGCTTCAGCTTCAGGGGTCCAGTACTACCTTCTAGCCTCCTTGGGCAGGCATGTATACATATGACATACACTCACATACAGACACAAAGACAGGTTAAAAAGAGAAAAAGAAGCTTAACTAAATAGATGCCAATAGGAGAAATTTTAAAAGAGAGAGAACCAAACAGACAACACTAAGAATGTATTTTCCAAGTGTGGTTGAGGATCACTTTGGTAACAATAACAATTGAGTCAGGAGTTTGTTTCCAGCCAGTCAAAAGGAGGAAGACATGGAGAACAAAACCAGACTTGCTTCTTAACCAGAGAAGGGTGGGGCTTCTTACTTGTAGTAAAGGCTTAAGAGCAGCCAGCTGCTGCCTTGGTTTTGATTTTTATAGGGAGCTGTGAACCTCAAGAAGTAGGAGAACCCGAGATGTGGTGAGCCACTCCTCTAGGCCCAGTACTCTGAGGGGAGGCAGAAGGATCTCAGATCTCAGATCAGCTTGAACTACATAGGGAGACCTTGTCTCAGGAGAAAAAAAAAGCAGCTTACTTTGAACTAAAGTATTTTAGGCAGAGAAACTCATTTTTTTCCCCTACAACACAAGAGGTATTGGTGTTTTTTCATTGTAGATAAGAACTTTGAGATATATAGAGTTTAAATAATTTCCCAATATGGCTGCAGATCCGGAACCAGGTTGTTACATAGGAATCTGGACTTCAAGGGCCCCTCATAGATGGAGAGTCTCTGTCTAGAAACAGAAGAGCACTGATAGGCTGGGCTGTGTATGATGATGTCTTGGGACCCCCAGAGATCTCTGCCCAGGTATGGTTTGTCTTTGCGCTTTGCCTGGAGTGATTTTGTCTTGCAGAAATGTTTTTGTTTTTATCTATTCAAATATAATAGCCTTTTCCCTTATTGCTTCTGGGTAAGAATTTTGTTTATACCCAGGGTGTATAAGCTTTCAATCCAGGTTTCCTCTAGTATCTATGTGGTTTCAGCATTTCTATTTAAATGTCTGAGCTAGTTTGGATCTTACTCTATGTGTGCTGTGAGTTCCAGGGTTGACTCTCTTCCATATGGCTATCCAATTATCTCGACACCACTTACTTGTTTTAAAATCTCGGCACCCAGATTGGTGAAGCCATATTTCTCCTGTAATAACTTTCCAGATGCAGCTGGGTCTATTTCTGGATTTTCTTTCAGTCCCCCTGGCCTATCTGTTTATTCTTGTGCCAATACCAAACTCCTAATTACAGGCTCTCCAGTATGTGTTAATGTCTGCTGGTGCTGGTTCCCCAGATGGCTCTTTCTGGGATCCCTTGACTAGATTTGCTTTTTATTTTATTTTTTTTCTTTCAAGTAAACTTCATAATCAACTCTGCCTAGCTCCAGGGAAGAAAACCTGGTAGTATTTTAAAAGTTGGAGTGTAGTCAATCTGTGAATTAAGTTAGGTGGGATTGACGTCTTTATAGTAAGGAGTCTCTTTAGTCAAGACCATGGGGCGGTGTTTCTTCCAAAATATAATTTTGAGTGAAAAAAGTCTTAGGAGAATTCATACAGAATAACTATCATGTAAATGAGTTTTTAAAATTACCCTACACAGTGGTCTGTATAGCTTATGGATCGCCACATTTGTAGTAAATAGGCTGAAGTCCAGGACATGTGTGAACCAAACCCTGTCAGAGCAAGGGACAGGGAAGAAAACTGGAAGGGCTGGTTTCACCTAGTTTTAAATCGTTTGAGCAGAGGGGGAGAGCTGAAGCAAACATTTTTTCGGAAGCAAATGATTAATTTTAGTAGGCAATCTTATCATTTCCCTATACATTTCTCTGTGGTTGAAATGTTTCCTAATTAAAAGCAAAGCAGCAAGAAAAAGCTAGCTGTTCCTGCTGGTTTAGGGTACTTTCCTGGAAGAACACCTGGTTCTACTTCCTCTGTGGAGTTCTAGGGAAGCTGTCCCATGGCCAGGCCTGGTGGGGAGGGGGGCGGTGTGAGAAGGCAGAGCTGCAGCTCTCTCTCTCTCTCTCTCTCTCTCTCTCTCTCTCTCTCTCTCTCTCTCTCTCTCTCTCTCT
>JADRCD010221321.1:0-12500 GCA_019843815.1 Montemys delectorum
GGCCAGGGAGAGTAGGAGCCTGACATGTAGCAGATGCACGGTATCACACAGCAACGGTCATAGAGGTCTCCCGATTGGGTTCAGAGCCATGCACTGTCAGCAGGCCTGACTGGTCTTGGGGTGATGAATAAAGAGGTGGTCAAGAAAATACACAGCACCAGTGCTTCAGTCTGCTAACCACCACCCCCCCTCCCCAAGCAGGCTACATGCCAGCGACTGACTCTGGACCACCACCCTGCTTCACTTAGCCTATATTCCCCAGGATGGGTAGATGACACTGCAGAAGCAGCCTCAGGATGGGGGTGTGGGGGGCGGTGCAGCCCAGGTAGAGTGGTCGGCTGTGGCGTGGGGGTGTTCTAACCAAGGAACTTGGGCAGACCCATCACACAGCTATATTCGCCCTTTTCTAGCTGGTCTGGTGCCAGCTCATGAGCTTTAGACAGAGGGAGCAGGGGCTAGTGCTCTGTATACCCCAGTCCAGGCATGCCTCTCTACCACACATCACCTTCCCACCTCACAGCACCGCTGCTCCTTCAGTCTCCCCCTATCCCCATCCCATCCCTCTTTTTGCCTCTTTGTCTTTGTGTTTCTGTCTCTTCCCCTCTTGCCCCAGAATCACTTCAGGGTCCCGTTGAGGCTACTCAGGTTATCTTTGGCCAAGCTCCTTGCTATTCACTCCTGGCTCAAATCTTGGCCAAGCTGCAGATCATTTTTGTACAAATCCCTCCTGGACAGAGTGTTCCTGGGCTGGCCTGGCCTTCAGTGCTGAGAGAAAGCTGCCCTATGGTGTAGCTATGGGAAGATGAAGGCTGGAAAAGTGTGGAGTCCCAAGGGCCCTGAGAATCTTTCCTGTGTAAATGTAGATGCCTAAATTCTCCTGTGCGCGTGTCCAAAAGGGGCAGAGTAGCGGCAAGCCCGCATCTCTCTGTGACCTGAGGTTCTCTCTTCCCTTGCAGACTAGCGAACAGTCCTTGGGGGACTTGGGGCTAAGTGACCCCTTGACCTGAAGTTCCAAACCAAGCTCCAGAGGCTCTGCCAGATCTCAAGCACCCAGGCAGCATGGTTGGGGTCAGGGAGTCATATAGGCAGCAGTGGAGAGACCCACAGACACAAGGCTGCTAGGCAGGAGGGTCAAGCCAGAAGGTGGAGGGAGGGGCACGGGCTGGATGCCCGAGGGGCTCTTTCCCATTTCCAGCTTCTCTGTGATGGGGTGGAGGCAGGATGGGTCAGTCTTTTTACACATCTGAAAAGGTGAGCAGACACTGTGGGAAAAGAATGAAAACCCGCAAAGGCCTTGTGTGCCCTTAGGTAGCCCTGGAGGCTCTGGAGTCTTGGGCGTGGTCAGGAAGAAGGGGAGAGCCTCCGTTCTCCGTGGAACAACAGCGCCCCCTCTGGCTGCAGATGACCAACCCCTGCAGCTCATGGCCTCTTTTAAAAGCATCTCTTCTTCCAGCCCTTTGAGGAAGAATAAAAAATGTTTTGAAGTTTGCTTTGGGGAGGTAGGGGTGTTTAGTCTCCTGCAAATCCTGCTCTATGTATGCAGCCCCAAATATCGGATGGCACCATTGTGGGAAAGAGTTTTGTGTCTTACTTAGAAACATTTTAGAAAACTCAAAGACAAAACGAATCCACGTCTGCTTTTGCTCTAGGAACTGCAGAAGCTCTAGTTAGCTAAGGCTCGAGCGATGGGTGGCAAGTCCCTGTCTCCGTGGTGCCTGCCTGCCCAGGCATGCATGCATGCATACATACATACATACATACATACATACATACATACATACATACATGAGTCTCCTACCAGGAGAGGCTGTGATCCAAGGGCTTTATCAGGGGGTGGGGGGTGGTAATGCAGCCTTCAGGGAAGAGGACAACAGATAAGAGAAGCCTAGACAGCCCCCCCCACACACTCTGGCTTTGAGCCTGGGTGCTCCGGTGGCCCCCATTGGCGAGGGTCCACTGTCTCTGAGCCTCACAGATCTCAGAGAAGGTCTACCCATAAAGGAGACCCCTATAATCTGTGGTCCCAGCAGGTGTCCGCCAAGCCACTCGGGGGTTTCCTGTAGGTACCTACTGTCTCTCAGTGTCTGCCCATAGTGGTGAACAGCAAGGACCCCTACAATATACCCTGTTGGGCCAAGGACTTACATACAAATCAGACTGTATGTAAGCCGTTCACCCAGCAGCCGACAGTCCTGGGCCATGTCAGTTCAGAGTTCAGAACATGTGGACTATGGATAAGGGCCTTTGCTATAAGTCTCGAAGGCTGTAGTTCAAATTCCTGCTGCCCTATGGTTTCGAGGGCACTCTAGCCTGGGAACAGAGTTCCCTTGAGTGGAGCTCTGGGCTCTTGGCCTTACACTGGGTTTCTGGGTTTTTTTGGCATGTTCTAATTCGTGGTGGCAAGGTTTTGGCCCATTCTGATGGAGCCTGGGAGGGCTCATCTCATTTGTCTAGCTGAAGCATGTAGCTGATACATGGCCCAAGAGAGAGATCCAGGCTTGGGATTCTGCTGATGCTTGGCCCTGTGGGTAGCACGTTGGTCACCTCCCTGCCCTCCCATGACAGCTCAGACATGGATTTGTGCCCTCTCTGGGCTCCACCTGACAGAATTGGTTTGAAAAGGAGTCACAAAGACTGTGAGCTCTGGGGTAGAATAATGTAGAATAGTGTTCCCTGAGGGTTTGTGTCATGGTCAGGAGGTACTGGCTGCCTGCTACACACAGACTCCAAGGACTATGAGATAAGCCACACACTCTGCAAACTGCTCGACCCCGTTCACTGTCTTTCCTGACACTCGAGGGGTGCTACTGCCCGGTGTTTTAACATAGCCCGGGCAGGTCCTGATGCCCCTTTAATTGGACCAGGAGTCTGTCTGCCTTGCACTGCCAGGGAAGGTCAGAAGTCGAGAGATTTGGGATTTTCCAGACACACAGAAAGGCCACATGCCTTCAGAGAGTGCGGTGACAGAGAGCCCAGTGGGACAGGGGTGGAATCCAAAGGATGGGGTGGCCCAGTGTTCGAAGAACCCACTTTGGGAGTTTTGGTGTTTCCGGAGTGTCTCCAGCCTTTCCCAGGGTGTGGCCGCTGGAGAGCTGCCTTTATGGCTGACACCAAAGACCCAAACCCTCCGGACTTCTTTGCAGATTGGCTGAACAAAGACAGAACTGTTCTCTCTACTGCCTCAACTGTCTAGTGAACTTTCCTCCCAACTTAGAACATGATTCATCAAAGAAAATAATGTTTTCCGTGAGCTACACTCTGTTTCCATGGCGCCTCACTGTGGATGTTGGAACGAGCAGGGGTGCCTGGCAGCTATGCGGGCCCCACCCACAGGCCCCCACACAGGGGACTCCCCTGTTCCCCTGTCCCTCACCTCAGCATGGATGGCAATTCTCCTCCATTCTGGGGAGCCCACATCCCTGCAGTGCTGACACACAGGGCCAGGCTGGGCTACATGCCTGAGGTACATCATGGACAGAGTAGCTCCTGTCTCTTAGCCCCGAATGCCAAGTGAGTCACCTGGGCAGGGAGCGTTCACGGTGAGACTCACTCCCGGGGCAGGGCAATGCTGGGTGTCTGCGTTTCCAGAGCCACTGATCCGAGAGATGTAAACGTCCCGCCAGGGATGACCATCGTTTGAGCTGTGGGTCCTCAGCGACCGCTTGGTACCAGTGGATGACAAAGAATCTCTCACTGGTAACCAGACAGGGCAGTGCTCTTGGGGAGAGCTTCACAGTAACATTCAGAGGAGACATCAATCTGCTCATGATGAGAGAATAAAGCCTGGCACTCCGCATGGCAGGCTGGAGACATTATACATAGCTGCCGGCCCCAGTGCTGTCACCAATATGGAAACATTGTCCTTCCCAGGGGATGCTAGTGAGCAGGGTAACTTAGTAGCATCTACTGACATGTGCATTCACAGCCAAGAGTGTCCCCTAGAGATGGGGTGTAAAGTTCTATCAGCACATGACTCTGCATGGGTACCACAACATTGTAACATCAACATCCATCAAAGAACAGAGGCTGGTGGATAAGCCAGCAACTGCACCATAGCCCTGAGGTCGCGAGACTGAGTTTGGTACGCTCTGGAGTATAGGGTGGTACCAGGATCCTAAAGGGATGCAGAATGAAAAGGTTTGGGATCCCACTCTAGAGCGAGCTAGGCGGGTCTCAATTTGCACAGGGGTCGTCTCTCATTTTGGGGCAGACAGGCAGCTCACTATTATAGGCTATGCCTGTGACACCCTCGACTAATTGTTTCATGAAAGCAGATCCCTCCCTTGGTTCCCCAGCACCCTCCCTGCCCAGCGACTCCAGCTGACATGGCTCCTGGGCTGCACATTAACCTAATTTTTGTTTTTGTTCTGTTGTCTGAAAACTTGAGAATTTTATTTTCTGGTGAGAAGCAGACATGGGAGCTCTGGTCGTGTGCTGCCCTTTGAAGGAGACACTACAAAACTAAAAAATGAGTTGTGTGCACGATGCCCAGAGAGACCAGGGAGGCAGAGCCAAGCAGCCAGTAAGTGGGTAACCCCAGGCTTCCCTGCCCTTCGAGGCTTGGCTGGGAGGCCGAAGGACATTGTGACACAGACACTGGCAACTTGGCCTGAGGGGCTCCAAGGCCATTTGGGGCTGGCTCAACACCCACCAATCTGAGACTGGATATTCTGGGAACCCTGGCTGGTGATGAAGCCAGAAAATTCATGTAGCGCTAACTCTTTCCTCTTCTCCAGAAGAAGGAGAGATTTCTCCAGAAAAGCAGCTGACCCATGCCCCAGGCTGCAGCGCACGGGTGTCCCCACGGATCCCAGTGGAAATGTTGTCTCTAGACTTGGAGTCCCACTGCCAAAGCCTCATCCTGGGAGCAGGACCTTGACTCCTGAGGACACACAAAAGCTCCTCCCCATCTTCCCCCACCCCCTAGCAGAAGCAGGAAATGGACACTTCAGCAGGACACTCTATGCCAGCTGGAGCCAAGGCTTATGCACACAGAAAAGCATTCAGAGAGCAGGCATCTTGGGGGCCCTGGGCGGAGGTTTCTGCTCTAATTTGGTTCTCTTAATACAACCCCAAATCCCCGGCCTTACTGCCCAATCTACACAGAGCCCCTGCTTGCTGGTCCTTTCTGTGGGGATAGAGGGACCCAAGGGATATACAGATAGGCAGGGAAGCTGCACAGCACACAAGAGAGTGTCATCGTCACTCTGTGCTTGCTGATGGTGGCTTCCAGACCAGAAGCCAGTGGGCAGAACGGGTCACATCTCCTTTTCCACCCCAAGATCCCTTGCGATCCTTTGGTTCCATCAACTAAGTTTCTAACACCCTCCCTCCTCCCCCTCCCCAAGTGGACAATGACTCCCTTTTCTCCGGGAGCAGTGGACCTGACCTTGGGAGGGCAAGGGCTCTGAAAAGTGGGTACCCTTGACCCAGGGGTATTCCAGAAATGCATACATGCAAGGCAGAAGTTGGGTACCATGAGCAGCAGGCCTGTGCTGGGCACAGAGTTATCCACTGAGCCCGCTGTGGGCTGCAGTATCCCAGGAACACTTGGGGATATCTTTTCACGGAGGATCCTTGGGCTCTTACCCTTTCTCAAGGGACCCTCTCCACCCAATTGCTAGCGAGCGTGACTGGCTGGGGGCTCCGGTTCTAGATGGGTTAATCTTTCCTATTACCTCATACTGGCCTCCTGCCTGGAGAGAGAGAGAGAGCGCGCGCCCAACATCTGGCAGAGATATTTCTCCAGCAGAGCCTGGGTCTCTGGAGGAGCAGCCTGGCTCTGTACCAGACGCCAGCTGCAGGCTTAGGCGGGACTCTAGGGAGGGGGCTTCCCAGGAAAGGATAGCCACAGTGGTGCCTCGCCACCTGGGTCCCCAAAGCCCACCCTCAGGGGCCTGGAGATGACAGCCAAGCATTCCTGAGAACAAGAGTCACTTCCTGTCCTGCTAACCCTGGGAAGATGCTGGAGCGAGCTGCCATGTGGGGCCTGGGCTAAGCGATACCCCAGAAGTTCTGAGGGGCCGGGAGGAACAGAGTTTCGAAATGAGATCCACTATGAGCCCAGGACTGTGTGGGAGACCATCAGGTCTGGGGTCTTCCCTCCTTGCCTCTATCCCCCGAACAGCCACAAAAGCAGTGACACCCTGGGGATTAGAACCCCAATACTGCCCTTCAGAGCATTCAGGCTGCTGATCAACATTGGCTGCCTTTCTCAGCCAAAGATGTGGAGAGGCTGGAGACCAGCACCAAGCATGCACCCTGTCTGGGCTCTGTACCTCTGCAGAGCTCCTGGTACTAGAACTGTGGGTTCCATTCTATAAGCCCCGCCTTGTCCTGTGATAGCTCTCACCTGCTGCCAAGACTCTTGCGTGGAAAGCTGCTACAGCCTAGCCACCTGAGTTCTACTGAGGACAAGCCCATTCAGAAGAGGAGCCCTCCTCACCCCACCCTGTGCTGCACACAGGAGAGAACAGGACACTCCCTCCCCTCTGCAGGGAGCCAAGCAGGGGACTCCAGGCCAAGTTAACCATTCACCTCAGAACTGCTACAGTGAACAGCAATATATGCAAGGGGCTGCTAAGACCCTCGGTCTCTTCTCCACCACACTGGGGCTTGGAGGATCTCTAGCCTGCTGCTTCAGGGTGGCCTGGCTGGCAACCTTGTCCTCTCACCCGGCCTGGCCTCATCCCCTAACCATGGAAGCCTTGGTCCTCTCTGAAGATGTAGAGGAGACAAAGGGGCAAAAGATTGGCCAGGGCAGTAGGACAAGGCTGCATGCAAGAGATGATCAGGGATCTTTTCTAGCCTTTGTACTCTAGGCTGGGGATATAAGGAACCAGGGACACTCAGATCTGAGTTGGTTCTAGCTCTGCCATCTACTAGTTCTGTGAACCTAAGGCCAGAGAAACAAGCAAAAATTGTTTTGCCACATGTCCGGGAGATACCCTTCTTGGTTAGTGGGAGTTTATGGTGGGGGTCATAATGGCAGCATCAGAGCAAGACCATCAGCAGGTCCCTTGCAGGCTCTGTCCAGATGTGCTAGAACAGTGATTCTTTCTCTCTCTCTCTCTCTCTCTTTTTTAACTTTTATTTCATTATGATGAGAAAAGTTACATGATTTCAATTTGTCAACATTTAAAAACATATTTTAAGTAAATAGAATTAAATCACATTCTTGTTTCCCTTTTGTACCCCAACTCCTCCCAAAGACCCTCTTCAATACCCACAATATCTTTTTTTTGTCATATTCATTAAAATTTATAAAATATTATAACAATAAAAATGAGTATTATAAAAGTTGTTTGATATAAAACAATCAATTTAACAGTGTTATGTAGATGCTCGTCTACAGCAATACTGCAAATACATACGTTCTTCTCAGTATAAATTTCAAATAACTCCAAACATATTAACTGTATATTTCAAAATAATACATCACTACTAGTATTTTCTTAAATGAACATAAATATGTAAAGTCTTTTTGTTTGTTTGTTTTGTATTTAGTAGGGTTTAAAATCTTGGCTCGTTCTGTGGTACAAGCCCAAAATAAGAACAATTTTTAGACATTGGATTTCATTGTAATAAGACTGTACTTCAATGACCCTCAAATCACGGAAGGATTTTACCTCTATCATAGCTAAGCTGAGAGTTGACAGTTCTGCTGTGCCGAGGAATGGATTGTAGGCACGATTTTTGGATACAGACTTCCTGCTGTGGTCAAAAAGCTATTTGACTTGAGTGAGTGACTTTATTCTCAGCCCACAGAGAACAGGTTACATTCATTTAAGAAATGGTGTGTGTATTAGGATTAGAACAGTGATTCTTAACCTTCCTAATGCTGTGACCCTTTAATACAGCTCCTCACGTCGTGGTGACCCCCCCAACTATAAACTTATTTCATCACTGCTACTGTGATGAATCGTAATGTAAATATCCGATATGCAGGATATCTGCTACGTGACCCCTGTAAAAGGGTCGTTGAACACCCCCACCCAAAAGGGAATGAGAATGAGAATCCCCATTCTAGGACTTTCTATCTGGCATCTGATTCCGTAGCCCCAGCTTCTCTTAGAAGGCCTCTTGGCAGGTAGATGTGCACCCTGAGTCACATCTGGGGTTCCTAGGAACATCGGCAAGCCTCCGTGGTTTCTCTATCAGACCCTGGAGCAAGTGCTGTATCTCACTGTTCTGTGGAAAAGGGCCTCGCTCTTGCTCAACGGTCTCCAGGGACTGAGGGGTCACTCAAGCACTTCTGAGTAAGGGGTTATCTTTAAAAAGAGAAAGTACTTGGGGGCTGGTGAGATGGCTCAGCGGATAAGAGCACTGATTGCTCTTCCGAGGGTCATGAGTTCAAATCCCAGCAACCACATGGTGGCTCACAACCACCTGTAATGAGATCTGACACTCTCTTATGGTGTGTCTGAAGACAGCTACAGTGTATTTATAATAAATAAATAAATAAATAAATAAATAAATAAATAAATAAATAAATTTTTAAAAAGAGAGAGAAAGTACTGTTGGTATTCCTATGCCAATAAAATCTAGACCCACAAGAGAGATGCAATTAGCCCTATTCAGCGCCTGTCTAGCATTCCCTGGGGTGTCGGATTCAGGTGACTGGCTCAGATATCTTCTGCCCTGATTGGCAAAGGTTCCCACAAATTCAGCACTAGGATTTGGGGTCCACACGGGTCCTGGGTTATTTATGCCAGTTTCCTCCCCAGCACAGACCAGAAATGTCATGTTCTGGTGGTTAGTGTGGGAAGGGGAGAGACTCGGACACGCAAGCCCCGTCACGAGGGCAGGTCAGAATACCAACGGTGCTTGCGGTGGTGCTGTGTGGCTGAGGTCACTAAGGTGACCTGGCATTTGAAGCTGGAACCTCTCTGAGAAGGGCTCAGGGCTCAGGTCCAGGGAATCCTTTCCTGCCAGGGCCTGCAGCTTCAGTGTCTTAGATTGGAGCCCAAGGGCTCCAGAATGAGAGTGCTGGCGGGCTTCAGGACTCCAGTGGCGTTTACCATAGCCACCAGCAGTGTGTAGCCTTCTGGAAGCGCAGGCCAGAAAAAGAGCATCATAGCTTAGCACAGGCAATGCATTGGGGTGCGGGGGAGGGGGTGGGGCAATGGGGGCTGTATAGCAAGCACCCTGTTTCCACATCTGCCTCCGAGTCTGGGACCCTGCCCTCCAGCCTCTTCTCCTCTTACATAGAACCTGGAGATACAGAGGCTGGAAGAATAAGGCCCAGATGGGCTGGAGAGATAGCTCAGTGGTTAAGAGCACTGACTGCTCTTCCAAAGGTCCAGAGTTCAAATCCCAGCAACCACATGGTGGCTCACAACCACCCATAATGAGATCTGACGCCCTCTTCTGGTGCGTCTGAAGACAGCTACAGTGTACTTACATGTAACAATACATAAGGAGCCAGAATGAGAAGAGGTCCTGAGTTCAAATTCCCAACAACCACATGATGCTTACAACCATCTGCACAGCTACAGTGTACTCATATACATAAAATAAATACACCTTAAAAAAAAAAAAAAGATTAAGGCCCAGAGAGGCTCTCAGGGGTCAATATGCTGGGCTTGAGCGCCCTCTGCTGTCCATCTGGGCACTTTTGCTGGCTGTTCATGGTGGATCATGGTGGATAGAGGCAGTCCAGCCCCAGAATGGTAGTCACTTTTGGCTTCCTTGGTTGGATAGATTGAGTCTAGGAAACACTGAGGTCAGCAAAGCCTCTGGGGAGAGTCACAATGGGTTCTCCATGTTCAGCCCTACTGGGACACAGTGTGGCCGCCCTACATTGCCTTGTCTTGACAAAGGTGCAGGGAACTATCCTACCAGAGGCTGGCCCCTGTCACTTGGTAGTCCTGGTCCCAGATGCAGAACTAGTGAGCGGCCTCAACTCTGTGACTAGCCCATCGGCTGCCACCCTCCGCTTGCCTGTTCCAGAAGTTTCTAACTTTCCTCAAGTTGGAGCGCTCTGCAGAGAAGGGAAGGCCAGTCCTGGGATGTCTTAGTCCTAGGTGTCCCAGAGCCCGGCCCCATAACCCTGTGCCATGAGAGCGTTTGTGTATATCCAGACATTAATATGACTCCCCGTGGCAACTCCTCAGAACTAGAATCACACCCAAGAGGAAGGAATCAGGGTTAGGGTTGAGATTAGATTAGGGTCAGCTCTGAGGAGCAACTTGTTCCTATCAGCGACCCCACATGCTAGAAACTACCACCAAAAATGCTCTCAGGATCAGTTCCAGGGGCCAAGTCAGTAAGAAGGCATCCATTGGCTTCCTAGAGGGGGCCCCCCAAGAGGTGAGGGGAACTCCTTCAATCTTCCTCCTTGAAGGCAAATGTCTAGGGCCTCAAGAAGGTATCAATGCCTCAGGGCCTCAGGATAGGACCTCTCCCTGCCCCTCATCTGCCCACCTGGTTCTGAGATTCTGGAAAGTAGGCCTGGGCAGCGGTGGCTAGGAGTTCTTTGAGAATTCCCCGAGCCACGGCTGCGGTGGGAGACTCAGCCACTCAGGGCAGGCGTGGCAATGCTTGGCTTCTGGTCGTACGGTGGTTCCTGGAGGCTGAAGGTTAGCAGAGCCTGGATACGGACTGCCATTCTTCCCAATTAGACAGCCAAAGATCACCAGAGTCAGGACGCCCATCGTCATGGCAACCCTAGACACTGGTCTCACTACTGCCCATTACCATTCATGTGTGAAAACACAGCAGCCGGAGGTAGAGAAAGCTACCCTGGGACCCAGGTCCAGGACTTGAGTGCTCAGGAATAGAGAGAAGCTGAGGTTCTAACAAATGGGACTTCACTGAGAGGGACAGCAGAACTCTGGGAAAGGGCTCGACACTCACCAAGTAGACCATCTCAGACATCACTATCTTCCTGAATTCTATTGTGTTATACATGACTTTACAACCTTAATCGGATTGTGTCCACCATTAATACCCTCTGAATTCTGTTAACTGCCAAATGCAGATTCTTTAACCTGCGATGTCACCACCATTGTCTTAATTTCTATATGTTTTTTGTTGGTCTGGGTTTAAGGTATTGTAATGGAGTGGTGGTACACACTTTCCAGCTCTAATCCTCTTCATTTCGCTTCCCTATCTAATCCCATTGGCTAGAACCTCCAGCAACGCTAGGAATTCACAATTGCCAGGGAAAAGCCAAAGGGGCCCCACTCTTGGATGCTTGCAGCTGCTCTCTGGAGAGTCTGACCTTCTCACGAATGCCTGGGATGCAGTATCAACCCCGGGCAGCCATGGCTGCCATTGATAGGGGCATGATTGTGGTGAGAAGTCCCCTCGACCCATGAAACTGGATGCCCGTTGTCACCCATGCTCCAAAGCTCTCTGAAATCAAACTGAGAAATCTTTGCGTTCTTCTACAAGCAGGGATGTGCTCCTACCCACCCGTACTGCAGTGATCCAAATGGAATATATTTTACCCAATCTGCAAAACGTGACTGTAGACTACCAACATAACGTCTGCGCACATCTCCTCCCTCTCTGACGGTAACTTATCTTCTCCCATGCCATTCCTTGTCTCCCTGTTTCCACAAGAGACTCTACACTAGACACACCGAAATAAAGAGTCAAAGCTGGAATCCTCATGGAAGAGAGAACACCTGGCATCCATCTTTCGGGGGTTAGGTTACTGGATTCATATATTTTTTTTGAATTCCGTCTATTTCCCTACATGATTCTATGATTTAGTTTTTCTTTAAAGCCGAGTAATATTCCACGGTGGATATATGCACCGTCTTCATTATTCAGTCCATCAGGCACTATGTTTATTCCATTTCCTGACTGTTGTCAATAGGACGGCAACAAACAACATTTATCCCTGCATCACTTGTAGGCAGGACAAATCTGCTGGCATGTTATTGTGTATTTGCGGACAGGTGCCTACCGTAACTTCCATCAAAGTCTCGTTGATGACAGTTATGCTAGGCACCTGTCTACAAATGTAGCGGAGTATCATTGTGTCAGGGGTGGGCTCGCTCTCATGGCATGGGTCTCAAGCTGGGCCAGTCATTTGATTAGCCTTTCCCTCAATTTCTGTTCCATTTTTTATCCCTGCATCTCTTGGAGGCAGGGCAAATTTGCTGGTATTTAATTGAATATTTTGGCATCCGTGTTCATGAGGGAGATTGGTCTGCAATTCTCTTCCTTGGTGGAATCTTTGTGTGCTTTAGGGATCAGGGTGACTGTGGCCTCATAAAATTAATTTGGCTGTGTCCCTTCTGTTTCTATTTTGTGGAAGAAGTATTGGTATTACTCTTCTTCAAAAGTCTGGTAGAATTGTGCCCAAAAACCATCTGGCCCTGGGCCTTTTTTTGGTTGGGACACTTTTAATGACTGTTCCTATTTCCTTAAGAATCATGGAATTGTTTTGACAGTTTACCTGCTCTTGATTTAACTTTGGTAAATGATATCTATCAAGGAAATTGTCCATTTAGTTTAGATTTTCCAGTTTTGTGGAGTACAGATTT
>JADRCD010221321.1:18425-28672 GCA_019843815.1 Montemys delectorum
CTCTTCTTCAAGACTAGTAGTATTTGGTTTTCTCCTAGGCCCCCAGGTCACCCAAACAGTGTTGGGTATGACTTCCATCTTGTGGAGCAAGCCTTAAGTCAAATCAGATATTGGTTGGTTACCTTCTCAAGCTTTGTACCACTGTTGCCCTAGAATATTTTGCAAGGAGGACGCCACTGAAGAGAAATGGTTTGTGACTCCACTGGTGTCGATATTTCTCTTTTAAGGGTGTCCCTTCTTGTTCCCAAAATGCTGGATCACAGAGGTGAAGGCTCTCTAGAGGCACTGGCTTGACATCTCCATGTTCACTACAGGCACTTTGTTCAGCAGTGGGGTCTTGCTGTCAGTTTGTGGAGAGCAACTTCTAGTCTTGGCAATGGCCTAAGTTGTTTGGGGATTCTTATGTGGCTTCTTTGGCCAACAACTCAATTAGATGTAACCCAGTTCCAATATAGGAAGTGTTATTGGGTGACATGAGATGTCCAGTTTGGATTCTGTCTCCCCCATTAGTTGGTGATTTCATTTAGATCACATTCATATATGTATATGTATACACACACACACACACACACACACATACACACACACTTGTGGGTATGTTATATTTTCATTATATATATATTTCTACTTATATATTTTATATTAAATATATGTTTCCACTGCATTAGGTTTCCAAACTACCCCTTAAATGCCCCAAATTTCAGCTGTCAATTCCTGTACTCCCTCCCACAAACCCCTCTTCATTCCCCTTCCCCACTTGATCCTCCCATTCCACAACCCTCCCTTTTCCATCCATATTTATCTACTTTATTTCCTCTTCCTAATGAGATCTTCCTGTTCCCTCTGAACTCTTACCCTATACCTTCCCCTGTGGTTCTGTGAATTGTCACTTGACTTAACAGCTAATAGCCACATATCAGTAAATACATAACCATATTTGTCTTTCTGGATCTGGGCTTCCTCATCTTGGATGCATTTTTCCAATTCCATCCATTTGCCTGCAAATTTTATGTCATTTTTTTTTTTATGGCTGAGTAATATCCCACTGTATAAATATACCACATTTTCTTTTGTTCTTCTGTTGAGGGACGTCTGAGTTGTTTCCATTTTCTCACTATCACGAGGAGAGCCGCAGTGGATGTGGTTGATTAAGTGTCTCTGCAGTAGGATGAAGTATCCTTTGGGCATATGCTCAAGAGTGGTACAGCTAGATCTTGAGGTAGACCGATTGCCAACTTTCTGAAGAACCACCATGTTGATGTCTAAAGTGGCTGTACAAGTTTGCACACCCACCAGCAATGGAGGAGTTTCTCCTCCTTCCACATCCTTAGCAGCATGAACTTTCTCTTGTTCTATTCTTAGCCATTCTGACCGGTATAAAAATGAACTCTCAAAGCATTTTTGATTTGCATTTCCCTGATGGCTAAGGATGCTGAACGATTAGGTATTTCTCAATCTTTTGCGTTTCCTCTAGTGAGAATTCTCTGATTAGATGTGCACCCCATTTCCCCTCACCCCCTGGCACTCTATTTTAAACTGCATTGTTTGTTTGTTTGCTATCTATCTAGTTTCTTGAGATCTTTATATATTTTTGTTATCATCCCTCTATCAAATATGGTGGTGGTAAAAAAGTAATTTCCCATTCTGTAGCTTGGCATTTTGGCCAGTCGATGATGTCGTTTGCCGTGCAGAAGCTTATCAGTTTCATGAGGTCTCATTTATTAATTTTTATTTTAGTGCCTGTGCTAACAGTTTTCTGTTCTCAAAGTCTTTTCCTGTACCAATGCAGTCAAGGCTATTCCCTGTTCTCTCTTCTATCAGGTTTAGGGTATCTGGCTTTTGTTGAGGTCTTTGATCCGCTTGGAATAATTGAGTTTTATGGAAGATGATAAGTATGAATCTATTTGCATACTTCTGTATACAGCCATCCAGTTTAATCAACACTATTGGTTAAAAATGCTGTCTTTTTTCCCAGTGTGTATGTCTGGTTTCTTTATCAAAAATCAGTGTAGATTTATGTCCAGATCTTCAATTTGATCTCACTGACCAGTGTTAAGTTGCTAGTATTAGATCTCTAGTTTTTTTTTTTTTCCATGTAGGCACTTAGTGCTGTGACCTTGCCTACTAGAACCACCTTCGTTTTGTCCTATAAGTTTATGTATGTTGTATTTTCATTTTCTTTGTTTCTTTTATTTTTTTTCTTTTTTTGGTTTTTTGAGACAGGGTGTCTCTGTGTAGTCCTGGCTGTCCTGGAACTCACTCTGTAGACCAAGGCTGGCCTCGAACTCAGAAATCCGCCTGCCTCTGCCTCCCAAGTGCTGGGATTTAAGGCAATTCTACAAAGTCTTTAATTTCCTTCTTAATTTCTGTCTTGACCTGTTGTTCACTCAGCAGAGGGCTGACTAGCTTCCATGAGTCAGTAAGCATTCTTGTTTCTGTTGCTGTTAGCATTCAGCTTTAATCTGTGGTGGTCAGATAGGATACAGAACATTATTTTAACTTTCTTGTATCTGTTGGGACTCCCTTTGTGTCTGAGTAGGTGGTCAGTTTTGGCGAAAGTCCCTTGAGGTACAGAGAAGGAGATATATTCTTTTGCATTTGGGTAAAATGTTCTGTAAATATCTGTTAGGTCCATTAGGTTTGTAACATGCTAGTTCCAGCATTTCTGTTTATTTTTGTCTGGTTGGTGTATATTTTATCACAGTCAGGAAAGTCTCCCACTATCAGTGTATGAGGATCAGTACATAATTTAAGACATAGTTTTGTTTTATACAAATGTGGGTGGCTGCCTTTGTGTTCGGCACATAGATGTTAAAAATTGAAATGTCCTTTTGTGGGTTTTTTTCTTTGACTATCTAGCTAGTGTTCTTCCCTACCTCTTCTGAGTAGTTTTGGTCTGAAGTCTATTTTGATAGATATTAAAATCTCTACCTCAGCTTGCTTGGAGCATCTTTTTCCAACCTTTCACCCTGAGGTAATGTGTATCCTTAATGTTGAGGCGTATTTCTCGGGTGCAACAGAAGGATGGATCCTGTTTTCACATCCATTTTGTTAGTCTGTGTCTTTTTGTTGGAGAATGGAGACCATTGATGTTGAGATAACATTGTTGATTCCTGTTATTGTTGTTGTTGGTAGTGGTGTTGGTGTGTGTGTATATGTGTATGTTTCCTTCTGATTTTGCTGGTCTGAGATTTTTATTCACTGTCTTTTCATGGTTGTAGTTAGTGTCTTTTAGTTGGACTTTTCTGTCTATCACCTTCCATGGGCTGCTTTTGTAGATAGATGTTGCTTAATTTGGCTTTTTACCATGGAATGTTTTATTTTCTCCATTTGTAGTAAGGGAAAGTTGTGCTGGGTATAGTAGTCTGGGCTGGAACTTGTGGTCCTTTAGAGTCTGCAGCAATCTGTACAGGTCCTTCTGGCCTTTAGAGTCTCTAATGAGACATCAGATGTAATTCTAATAGGCCTGCCTGGATGGATGGCTTCATCTTTTTTTCCCTTGCAGCTTTTAATATTCTTCCTTTGTTCTGTATGGTTTCATTTTTGTTTTTGTTATTGTTTTGCCAAGGGGAATTTCTTTCCTGGTCTAATCTATTTGGTGTTCTGTAGGCTTCTTGCACTTTTATAGGCATCTCCTTTAGGCCAGGGAAATTTTCTTCTATGATGAATATATTTTCTGGGCCATTGACCTGTGTTTCTTCTCCTTTGTCTATTCCTATTATTCTTAGAGTTGGGCTTTCATAGCTGTCCCAGATTTCATGCACGTTTTGTGCCAGGAGTTGTTTTAGATTTGGCATTTTCTTTGACCAATAATATCTCTATTTCTCCTGTCATGTCTTCGACATGTAATATTCTCTCTTCTATCTCTTGTATTCTGTTGGAGCTTGCTTCTATGTGTCCTGTTCAAATTCCTAAACTTTTCATTTCCAGAGTTCCCTCAGTTTAGGTTTTCTTTATTGATTCTATTTCCATTTTCAGGTCTTGAACAGTTTTGTTCATTCCCTTCCACTGTTTTCCTGGATTTCTTTAAGGATATCGTATCCATGAAGGCTGCTGTAAATTTTTTCTTATAATTTTATTTTTTATTTTATGTATATTAGTGTTTTGCCTGCATGTGTGAGAGAGTCAGATCCCCTGGAACAGAAATTACAGACAGTTGTAAGCTTCAATGTGAGTGCTAGGAATTGAACCTGGGTCCTCTGGAAGAGCAGCCAGTGATCTTAACTACTGAGCAGTCTCTCTGGTCCCGTTGTAAGGGGTTTGTTTTTTTTCCTTGTGCTTCAGCTGTATGGAATATTGAAGGCCTGCTGTGGTAGGGTTGGGTGCTGGGCTCCAGTGGAGACATCGTGTCCTGGCTGTTGTTTTCTTGTTGGTATCCAGGCATCTGGGATTGGGGAAGAGTATAGTTCTGGGTGCTAATACCTGGTTTTGTCTTTGTTGAGTGGATGTCTGTTTCCTCTCTGGTTCTTAGGGAAGTTTGGTGGCTTTATGTTGCCCCAGAGGAAATTTTTTATGGATTTGATAGTTGCAGCCACTGGGGGGTTCCAGGTAAAAGGTATTTCTGTATATTGAGACCTGACAGGAATAGGGGTAGGCTAGGAGGTTCACAGAAGGAAGGAAAGCAAAGTGTTCCACCAGATCTGAAAGCGGGGCAGAGAGTGACGAGTGGTTAGCCCAGAAGGTCTGCTATGGAGCTGGGGATGAGACTGAGGGATTGAATCTGGAGAAAGAGGAGGAGGTGAAGACCAAAGTCAGCCTCCCTGCTTTCCTGGCAGTAGTGGCTTGTGGGTTAGCAGGGAATGTCTGCTGGAGCTGGGGGATGGGATAAAGCAATGGGGGAGGTCTAAAGAAGGGAAGGTCTATGGGATCCAGAGGAGATGTGGGCAGGGCAGGGGAGGCAGGCTGTGGCAGGCGTTCTGCTGCAGAGCTTGGGATGAGGGACAGAGGGGAGAGGCCTGCAGCCAACTTTCCACTACCCAGGTAGGAGTGATAGAGTTTTCTTACAGTTCTCTTTAAAGTTCCTCTTCTGAAATTTCTTCCCATCTGCTTGTGTGACCATTCAGGGTTAACTTTATTTCTCTCTCCCTAGCCACAAGTAACTCTTTCATCCACCTTCTGTCTCTTATGTCTCAGTTTTTGTTTGTTTGTTGTTTTCTTTTATTTAAAAACTCAATAATACCAGGACATTTCAAATCCTTAAAATGAAGTAAATCATTGCCTTATCTAAACAGACTACAGAAAAGACTTCCAAAGTTCCCGGAGACTGACTCCAAAGTTCCCGGAGACTGACTTCCATAAACTGAGCAGCGGCAGAAAGGCCTCATTCAAACAACTTAGAAAGTTTCTTTTGCTCAGGTTCAGAGCTTCTGGTCCCTCATGGCAGGGAGGATGAGGTGGGGGCAGAGAGGCTCACAGTGTGGCTGCTAGCAAGCCAGAGGGAATCAGGGTGAGTCTGTGGGGGCTTTGTTTTTCTCTTTTCTGCTATTCGAGCCCCAAGCCTATGGGATGATGCCATCTATATTCAGGCTGTGCTCTGCCCTAGTTACCCATCTCCTGAAACACAGACATGCCCACAAGTGAACATCATGTATCTAGGTGCTTCTACACCCTGTCAGGGTGAGCGTCAAGACTGATCACTGTTAACGTGGATCTAACCATCATGGGCTCTCTCCTCCATGACTCTGTTCATCATCATTCTCTCCCTTCGCTCTTTCCTTCCGAGAATCGCTTTACCATGGCTCTTCTTCACAGGCATCCTCTTTATGAACACTATACATTTTTTTCCAACTGTTATCTCTAATATGTGTACCATGGTTTAATGTATTAAACCTACAGGGTCCCCATGTAGGGAGGACACTGCTTTCTGAAGGTCCCTAAGCTGAGGCCTTCTTCTTCTTCTTCTTCTTCTTCTTCTTCTTCTTCTTCTTCTTCTTCTTCTTCTTCTTCTTTTTCTTGGCCCCTAGAGAAAATTCCAAGGATCGTAACAAACTTCAACCCTTCCACTTGCCTTGGGATCTACCTTCATATTCTGTCTTTTTGTCAACTGTGATGGACTGGGGTAGATGTGGTGCAGAACCAGGGTAGGAGGCCTCGTAGGAAAGGCTATGGCCAAGCTTGGCAGGAACATGATCTAAGGCTCAGGACCTGGAGCTATGGTGCTAAAAATGATGCTAAAAATAACCTGTGAGCTGGTGACAGAGGCTCTGGGCACCCTCCACAAACATCCTGTGTCCAGGGCCTCAGCTGCTATTGACTTCAGCTGGTGGCACCTAGAATCATTGTACAGCAGGACATGAAGGCCAAAGGTGATCATATACCTGAACACCTACCACAGGACCAGCCAGAAGCTGAGTGCCATGGGCTGTCCTTCAATAGCCCATGACAGTATACACAAGGCTTTGGGGGGAGGGGTATGAATGCAAACAGATACCTTCCCATAGAGTTTTATAGAGTCTTATAAGTTGAGTTCACATGAGCCCAACTGTCACGTAGTTGTATTCTTGAGGGCACAGGGAGTTAATTCTGTTGCTGATGCCTGGGAATACAGCCGTTACCTCCCCGCCTGCTTCTTTAATGTTCCTAATTCACACCATGCTTCAGGATAGACAACAGACTGTTTCCTGTGAGGAAGCCTACCTTTCCCTCCGTATATGGTCTACTAGCTCTATTAGCTAAGACTGTACATAGTCTGTAGGTTAATGCCATGAGAGCAGCTAGGCAGAAAGGAAGGGTCAGGAAGGGCACACAGGTGACAGGCCACATCAGAGGTGTGCCACTATGGGCCTAGGAACCCAAACTCCTAGAGACAGTAGGAGCCTTGGGCAACATCACCTTCTCCAACATGGTTTTTGTTGATTTTTTTTTGTACTAGGGCTCAAACCTCGAGCATGGCACATGCTAGGAAAGCAGTCTACCATGGAGCTGTATTTCCAGCCTCCCATGGGTCTTTGTATCCTGCCTGGGCCAGGAACAGGAAGAGGGTGATGGAGGTTAGCCATTTCCCAGCTCAGCAGCCCTCTAGAGCCTGGGACAGTGCTCCAAGTGAAGTTCTGAGAGCACAAAGACAAGTTCAGTTCATGCTCCCCTCGACAGTACCCTGCTGAAGCTCGGAAGCCAGCCTGTTCTGTAGCTCCTGTGGTGCTGGGAGAGATGGCCTGTGGGGACCTTGCTTCTGCTTCTCCTTAGTGGCAGGAGGGAAACAATTCTCCAGAAACCTAGGGTTTTTGATTTCTTACAAGTATGAAACAATACGGAACCACCAACAAAAACATCTGTAATGTACAGTCATGAAATCGGTAAAAGCCAAAGAGTCACTGATGGGCCAAGAGCAAGGAGGAGTCGAGCTCATGGAAAGGCCTGGTCATAGAGAGGAGGCCACAGGAAACAGGGAGGGAAAACAGTTGAGAATTGGACAGTCAGATTTTAAACTTCTAGACAGAAAGGTATATTTCTAACAACCCCGAACTAAAATTGTGGACAATACACTGTTCCAAGGAGAGGGGAGTATTAGAGAGAGTTCAGTGAACTGCATGCATTTTACAAATAGTTACTGATACATGTAAGAAACCAATAGGAATGAGTAATACATTCAGAGTGATGTGTTTAATGTATAGCTGGCATGAGAATTTTGTAATTTCACTGAAAACTGAAATAGAGGGAGTGTGACATGGGACATATGAGACAAAAGAGCTGACGTTCTAATATCACAGCAAATATAGTAAACTTTCAGTGAAAATACAGAGAGTCTTGGCCTCGAAACAAGATCTAATGACCACCTGGAAGAAAATCCTACCCAAGCCACAAAAAGTTGAAAATAAAACAAGAGGGAAAATAAGACAGTGGGCAAATGTCTTGCAGCAGCTAATGTGATTGGAACAGAATTTAGAATTAAGAATCTATGTGGCAGAGACGTTTGAATATTCCACAGGGGACAGAGGACAATGTGAGTCTCTACCCTGGGCCCAAGCTGTATGTAGTGAGGTGACCAACAATACTAATCACCAGCATGTGACACGCCTGCGACTGGAGGACCCTCTCTATTTCCTCATGTTTGCCACTCCAGCCTTCAAGTCCCTCTTGCATCTGGGCAAGACCAATTGAAAACCCGTGTGCCTTCCACCAGGGGCCTGTGCCCTAGGGTAGTGATCCTCCACCTTCCTAACGCTGCAGCCCCATCAATTCAGTTCCTCATGTTGTGGTTCCCACACTCCCCCCCCCCCCAACATAAAATTATTTGTTACATCATAACTGTAGTTTGTGCTGCTGTTATGAATGGTAATGTAAGTATCTGACATGTGGGCTATCTGGCTTATGACCTCTGTGAAAGGGTCATTTGACATCTTCCCTGAGTATCAGTCCATGGGTTAAGAACCACTGCCGGAGTGGTCTCGCCTCTTGTGACCTCTACCTATCTCATGACCAACAGAGGCCACCTTTTCCTTGGCTCATTCTACCCATCTACAAAGCAGCCCGAATCCTCTATGACATACCCCCCCTTCCATTTTCCCCTGTCGGCTGGGTGCCACCTTCTTGGTCCCCTTTAATAGCCCAGTGATTGAACTGGCCTCACCTGGAAAGTCCAGGGTCATCTCCCCAAAGTCAGCTGAGCGGAGAGACATTCACGCCTCTGGCAGTGGCGTTTATTGTGGGAGTCACCCCCAAAGTCGGGCCATCCTTCTGCTCCCAGAGACAAAAATAACCAAGGACACTCAAGACATGACCAAACGAGGTGGGCTTTCTCAGCAAGCGTGCAGAATGCCTGTTCCAGCCGGTGGGCGACATAGACCCCACCGCAGAGCTGGCCACAGGAGACAGTCCCGAAGGGTCAGGTTTAGGAGATACATAATGGGGTGCACACAGATCAGTAAGGGATGCTTGTGCATGAGCAGTTAAGGTTTTACTTAAGGGCCTTTGGTATGTGGGACTCTTGAGGGAAATGAAGAAAGTCCAAATGGAATGAAAACCGCCATGTTGGAATTCACGAGACACGGACAAAGTGGTACCCAGACACCGATGGACAGACAGCCTTAACAAGCCGGGGGAGAATGGAGTCTGGGATGCCAGGTGACAGAGGGAAGGCCAGTGAAGCAAACCAAGTACGAATTGGAGAAAACATACCAACAGAAATTAGTGAAGTGCAGAATCCGTACTGTTAATAGCGAAACCCAAAGGGGAGACTTAGAAAAAAGATCCGCGAGGTGTATTGATTTTTGACAGTACAGAGGAGAGAGAAAAGGGGAAGATTTATATATAAAGGGGCTGAAAAAGAGAAGCAACTATAGACGGGGCTGCCAAAAGTGTGCCAGAATTGGCACCCCTGGGAACCTTAAGTTCCTCGAGCTGACAAAGAGTACATGCTCATGAGATGGGATTGATTTGTTTGTTTGTTTGTTGCCATAGCAACCCAGCAACTCGTGTGTCTGGTGCTTTTGCTTCTGAAACTTGTTCCCATCAAAACAGCTTTGTGAAATGCTTTACTATGTTGACAGCGTTGTGTGTTTTAGGATCATTCTAGGATGTGGCAGTGGTCGTCAGCTTGTATCTTGGCAAAACCTGTCCACCTGGGTGATCTGTGGTGATTATTTGACACGGCTCTTAATGAAGTCAACTGTGTATCTGGCACCAAGTCCCGGGCATGCAACATGGTTCCTCAGTCTCCCAACCCCGCTATCAGGAAGACATCTTACCTGTTCTTCCAGGTTGAGGTAAAGCTGGGTCAGTCAGAGCTGGCAGAAAATGGTGCCTTCAGGACTCCTCGGCAGGCTGCCTGGCTTGCGCACGTGTATCTCTAGCGCTGGGGCCAGCCCGAGGAGAAGAGTCTGAAGTGCAGGTCGTGGGGAGTTGCCTGATGTCCAGATGACACTGGCCACTCCTCAACTACCCCAAGCTCTGTAGCAGAAACACTGAAAAACAAACTTATACATCCATCCAACCAATTATACATCTGGCAGCTTCCGGAGCACCGGACTCCTCGGGGGCTCTTTCCCCACACGCTATCTGCCATAGAACAGAGTCTACTCAGGCAGGGGACCCACATCTCCTGTCTTGCTTATCCTCGAGGATGTCAGGTGGGGCCAAGATCCCATTACCACGGCTGCATCTCACCTTCAGCATACGTCAGATGCAGAACATGTCTTGGTCCAGTACACTCTATGGAACTACATTCCCCTGTGACCCATGACACAGATGCTGGGACGTCTTGACAAGAAGGAATGTAGGCGCATGCCCCTGCCTCTGAGGCTTCACCG
>JADRCD010221322.1:12290-43944 GCA_019843815.1 Montemys delectorum
GAGGAAACAACAGTGTTTAATTATAATGGTAATATAGTTAAGAAGTAGATTGTCCCTGAGAACATCCATTCACAATCAATACTAATTATAATCTATGAGTCAGTAGAATAGGTTGGTTTTGTAATATTCATCTGCCTCTGAAGTTATGATTATTTGCCCTTTACTCATACAGTAAAGTAATCTGTTGTCTATATTTGACCAGTTGTGGATTTCTGAAATCATATCTGTTATAAAGAAAAGCTTTTCTGATGAGGACTGAGAGCTACACTGTCTGTGGGAATGAGGATAAAAAATTTAAGACTACAATTAGTTATTACATTGGTCATACAGTTAGCAAATGGCAATGGTTGGTTCTCCTTTGGGTAAAATTACAGAAAAGGAGGTGGAAAGGAGGGCTTGTAAGAGCCAGAAGCCCAGAGCTCTTGGTGCTACATAGTGTCTCCTAGACTGAAAAGGGAACGTCGCCCCTTGCAATTTTAACATATGCTTGCCTAAACACAACTGGCATAATGAACAGCAGTTGATCTGCCAGTGCAAATGGAAAACTTCACATAGTCCCACCCTAAGATGAAGAGCTACTTGTAGTTTAATGCCTGCTGAAAAAGGAAGGATCGTTGTCTTCTAAGGAGGAGCTCCAACATAGATTGTCCAGTCCTAAGGTAGTTAGCCCAGGCACAAGCATAGACTTGCAGCACTGAATGGAATCAATAGTTTGTACATGCAGGTGTGCATATATGTACAAATACATATGTATGTATAGTAATAAGTAAAAAATAAATTTGTGAAAAAGAAGAGGGCCAAGACTGATGTGCATGTAGTACTTATGAATGAAGGCCTCTAAATACAGGGTGGGACTGAATGTTCTGGCAGCATGTGTATAGTAGAGGACTGCAAATTTGATCATCAGTAGGAGGAAAGGACCTCGGCCTTGTGAAGGTTCTGTGCCCCAGTGTAGGGGAATGCCAGGGCCAATAAGTGGGAGAGGGTGGGTTGGCAGGCATGGGGAGGGGGGAAGCAAAAGAAGTTTGTTCTTGTTGTTTTTGTTTGTTTGTTTGTTTGTTTGTTTTTTGGAGGGGAACCTGGGAAAGGGAAAATTTACATGTAAATAAAGAAATTATCTAAAAAAAAAAAAAAAAAAATAAAGAAACCAAAATTCTCTTTACATTCTAAACTTCAGAAAAAATAAAAAATAAAAAAATAAAATAAAAAAAAAAGAAGGCCTCTAAAGCTAAGATTATAATTTCCACTATATAAAGAGAAATGGTAGAAGTTGAGAAGAGTGACATATATGCTTAGAAGTGGACAATTCTCAGGGCTCATGTTACTAACTAAATGATCACTCTCCTTGTGAGTCTTTGGTTGAGGAAAAAAGGTAGAGGTAGTAATGTGAGCAGTTTGGATCTTGTGATCTTATTTTTCTAACTTTAGTAATTCTGCAATATCAGTTTATTTGGTTTCTATGGGCTTTGCTAGGAAATGTTGGATGTTGTGTTAAAAAGAATACTCTATATAGTAGCAGATAAGAAAGGATATTTCTTTTTTTACCTGAAGTGTATTTCTCCTACCCCACCCCCAGGGATTTTTTCAGCTAATGTGCAGTAAACGTTGCTGTATTTACTTTCATAAAATTTGTTGGAAAAAGTTCAAGAACTTAAAGTATCCAGGAGAAAGTGATCAGGTATTGCACTGTCTCCCTCCAGAAAGCCGTCACTCCACAGTACATCTCTGCCTTCTTCCTCGTTGGTTCTGTGCTCTTCTCCTTGTTCACTCACCTCCCCCTTGAGTCTCCTCCTTTTATTCTCAGTTCTCTGCTGATTAACTTCTTGTCACCCTCAGTTTAAGCATAAGTTTTATTTTAAAGATGGAAAATGAGAAAATTTAGTGTTCAGATATGGAATTATTTCTATTTAGTTATGATAGTCATTATAAATTGAATGCTTACCACTAACATTAAACTGAGATTCAGAGCCCTATTTATTAACTTCATTTTAATGGTGATATTTGCTTTATAACTTCAAGTTCTACAAGTTTACATTTTGAAAACAAGGAGAAACACGTACGCAGTTATGGTTCAATAAAAAGAACATTGGGTATTGGGGGTGGCAGATTTGGGATCTAGTCTAGCTTGAACCACTTACTAGTTTTATTATACTAGACTGGTAACTTACTGTGATTAATATTTCTAAGCTCTAAAATGCATATTTCATAGGGTTTGTGTGTGTTGAAAAGAACAGACAAGAGAACTGGCACATCATATTCTAAAAGGAAAATGTAAGGCATCAGCACTCCTTTAAAGTGATAGGTAAATACTTTTCAGATTATGTGCTTCATGGAGCAATTGATATTTTTCAATATTCGACAGAGAAGTATAGGAAATAGAAGTAAGTTAACCAGAGGAAATCACAAGATCAGAACCAGAGAACTCCCTGTTTTTATTCTTCCCCTTTCTCTCAAATCCTTAACTAGCTTACAGAAATTCATTATTTTCTGTGCTCAGCCAGTACATGTTGCTCTAAGTTTCTTTCAACAGTTATAACAGCTCCTTAAAGAGTTTGAAGTCTACATAATTAAAGTGTTATGACAGAAATACACATTGATAATAAAATGATCTGATTAGCCTGTTGATAAAAATTTGTTAGAACACACACACGCACACATACACACACACACACACACACACACACGCACACACACGCACACGCATGCGCGCGGACACACACACACACACACACACACACGCACACACACGCACACGCACACACGCGCGCACACACACACACACACACACACCCCGATAATAAGTGCTCTGAGCAGCCAGTCTGTAACTGCTTGTTCCCATCTTTCAGTTTGTCATATGCCGTCATCTCCTTCATTCTTTCAGTGGCTCAGATTTGTATGATACTGATTTTCTATATTTCTTGTTTTCTATGAACAATTTTAGAGTTTTAGTGGGCAAAAATGTTTGAAAGAAGGATGTCCAGGTGACATGGTCAGGATGCTACAGTGTGATGTGCCTGGAATTGTTAAAATTTTGGTGAGTTTTTTTCTTGCCTGCATTCTATATAGAAAATCTAAGAAATACAAACAGATAAATATACCATCAGGGAACTACAGTTGAGTAATGTATTGTAGACCAAGAACAATAAAGTGTGATAATTTAACTGCTTTTTTTGCCATCTTAAATTAAAAAGAAAGTTAGCCATTTTGAATCTTTTTTTTTTTCTCTTCTGGTGGACCTGGAAGTTAAATCAAGGGCCTTGTGCCCTCCTGCTGAGCTGTATCTCCAGACCCAGAACCTAATGTCTGTTTAATGTTCTATATCTTAAATAAGTAAATATGTTAAATAAAACATAGTATTCATTTTAGTTTTAAGTAATAGAATATCTTGAAGTTTTAGTTTAAGTTAAATTAAATAAAATTAAGACTATAAATGAATCCTATTTGTGTTATTTACCATACCGTTTATTGACTTATGCTTTTATATTTTAACATTGGTATTCAAGTCATATGATTGATGTAAAATTAGCTGCTTTTAACTATTATAGTTTGTTATTTGAGTGGTATTTTATGTTGCTTAGATGTTAACTGTGTCATTTGTTTTATACTCTATGTGGTTTTATTTTAATTATCTTTTTGTAAATATGGAAGCTAAGAACATAAAGAATTTTGAAAACTGAACTATTTTAGGGCTTTTTTTCTCCATCACTTGCAGTTTGAAGTGGTGAGAAAGGATGAATATATAACCATTGAAAACTTAGGAGCAAGGTAAGCTTGAAATAAAACATTCTGTTAATTTTTTCTTTTTCTGAGCATGTATGTGTTGATCACACATGCTGAACATGTGTGAGTTGCTGCTCTTGTGTTCTCGCAATTTTAGAGCATCTATTTAAAAGTATTCGGTATGACACAGTATTGCAGTGAGTTCTCATTTGCTCCCCTCCAGTCTTTCTACGGTGGGTATTTACATTTTAAAGCAAAAAAGAAAACCCTAACTATAAAATTAATCATCTCCTGAATACAAACATATTTTCTCCAAAATAAGTTTATTGTTACAATATGAAAACTTCAGTTTTCAAAGCTATGTAGGCCTCAAAGCTTGTCTTTAATTTAAAATATTTCTATTTTCTAGATAAGAAAAGCATGTTGCTGAATAATACTGATGTATGTTAGGCAAGACATCTATAGAGGCTCATAGTATTGCTATTAAAATTAGAAGCTGTAATATAAAAAATTCTTCTAACCCATTTCTTTTCCTTTTCTTACATGAGCACATGTACACACACACACACACAC
This sequence comes from Montemys delectorum, assembly GCA_019843815.1. Classification (NCBI taxonomy): domain Eukaryota; kingdom Metazoa; phylum Chordata; class Mammalia; order Rodentia; family Muridae; genus Montemys; species Montemys delectorum. The sequence goes on from JADRCD010221322.1 coordinate 16,584, forward strand.
ACACACTCCATATTAAATTGATTTTTTGGTATAGGTGACAGATACAGATCTAGGTTCATTCTGGTAGGTGTCCAATTTCCTTTTTTATTGTTGTTTTTAAGATTTTCTTTTGTTTTTATTTTTAAATTATATGTATATGTTATTGTCCATGTAGGTCTTTATATGTCTGAATTCATTTGTCCAGATCCAACAGGTGTTGGAACCCCTTGAGCTGGAGATAGATGTGTTTGGGAACCTGCTTTTTCTTTAGCATGTTTTTGAACATTTGCCATTAACCCAGTGATTTACAATTCTTACCAGCAATTTTGGATAGTTTATTTTAATCAGTTTTTACTAATAATTCATATTGCTTTAGCTTTAAATTTTTGCACATAATGACACTTAGAATAAGATCTCTGATCAACAAACAGTAACTAGCTTGATATTTACTTCTTAGTATTAAGCTTTGGGTTTTTTGTTTGTTTTGTTTTTTGGTTTGGTTTGGTTTGATTTTTGTGGTGCAAAGTTCATTTCAAAGTAAAGATGCAGAGTTTTCACTTACTGGCAACATTTACCTATTAAATGTTTGTGCTTCTTCCCTCCATTCATTCAATGAATGTTAATATTATTGTAAGACTTTATTCATTAATTTTTAAAAGTCTCTAGAAATTGAGTAAGATGAGCTACCTTTAATTTTTTTTTAATTTTTGTGGTCATGAAAGAATAAGAAAGGTTTCTTGTTTGATATAATTTGTCTTTACAATGCTTATTCTTTTATTTTCATTTTTTCAACTACTACATAGTTTTTGCCTCATAAAATTCTTTGTGAATTTGTCAGGGCTCTGGACTTCTGAATCACAGTGACAATTTCACTGTGGAGTCGTCACTGCTTGTAATTTTTATTTTTAGTCTAATTGCCTTTTCTTTTACTTTCAGATTATTTCTAGGTTAACAAAATCCACAATGTTGCTTATTCTGAAATTTTGGACTAACTGTGGTACTTTTTCAGTATAACATTTTTTTTCCTCTTGCAGTTACAAGAATTTGATGTCTCTGGAATTAACTGACACTGATATTAGACCGGAATTCAATTTAAAACCAAACATAAAAGGTATTACTTTATTTTTATGACTCCTACTGAAAATCTTATTAACTATTTTTCTACGTCTCTGTAATATATCACTCTGTTAACAGTTGTGGAGTTATTTATGCTTCCCATTCCCAAGTTTCAGGATTATATCTCCAAGCAGTGCTTGCTGCACACTAGAACTTATAGACAAAAAAAATCAGCAAGTGTGATAGCACTGGAGAAGACATGCTTTCTGTGGGAGGTGCTTGTGAGCATACAGTAGGATTTACCTCAGGAGACTTTTCATCCAGCCTTCCTCCTCTTGTTACATTCTCTCTTGAGAGCAAGTGTGTGAACAGTCTAAAACGCAAGGAATGAGCATTTTGGAGCTTGAGCCAAGCAGTCTAAATGCACATGCCAGCTCTTTAGGAGTGTCCAAGGAAGTAGCCTGTTCAGCACTTGGAGACCATATAGGCCCCTGGATTTTTGGAAGACAAGTTTGGTCAGCCCTTTTTCCTGTGGAGACTGGATAACCCTAATGCTAGCCTGCTCTGTATTTTAAAGTTTAGAGGAGCCTGTATGAGACATTTACTATAAAGTTGTATTTTCACAGTATACATTAATTTTATTAAGCAAAGTTATTAATTTTACAGTCTCTTAAAATGAAAAACCATGAAGGATAATGTAATAAAGTTATTTTTTATAATAAACACATTATTTACTACTCATTCAACAACTAAATCCTATCATAGACTGATTTCCCACTAATGACAGCCCGATTTCCTGTTGACGTACTGTGAAACTGGTACTTTAGTACTGCTAGTAGTTGTAGCTACTACTAATGCTAGTAGTTTAGTCTGCTCCCTCATTCCATTCATTAAAATACCAACTTAATTATTCAATTTATTAGATAAATGCTTCTTAAATTCTAGTATCTGATGATTAAAAAAACAAATAAACAAAACTGCTGTCCATTCAATGGGTAGGTTTGCAGTGATACTCAGACTGCTGCAGGACTCAAAACCTCAGGTAGGTGCCAATATTTCTGGTCTGTGGACTGTGCTTTGAGTAAGCACAGCTCCTTAGATAACTCATAGGCTAGTAGTATATATCTGAACCTTCTAATATGATAGACTGTAGTGATATGTACTTTAACATCAAAAAACCTTGAAAGATTAGCTGTTGCTCACTCAGCAATACTCAGTGAGTGCTACACTGTGTGTACACCACTTTTCACACACTAAATTCTTTATGGACCGATTTTGTGGAAAATATAAATAAAATCATGTATGTAAAGTATGATTAAGCCTAAAAACATTACTATTCCTGACAAATTCCAGGATTTCTAAAACTACTTTGCCATTATGTTGCCAATGTTAATTCACTTAAATAAACTCACTGATGTTCGAAAGCCTTCTGGGTTAGGAGAATCAGGTGTTCCTTCTGCTTAGGATCATGCTCTTTTTGTCTAGAGTTTTTGATAACTAGACAGAACAGCATACTTATTGAACACTGACTATAGTAAAATTCTTCTGTACTTCATTCCTTGAAACATTTCCTGTCCTATATGAACTTAGGGTGCAATGTGAGAGACTACATAGAAAAAGAACATTAATGTGGATTTTTTGACTTCTCCAAATTCATTTTCAGATGAAGTGCCTATCTTCAAACTTGATTATAATTATTTCTATCATCTGCTTCATATAATTATTATTTCTGGTACTGACATGGTCCGGCAAATATTTGATGAGGCTATGCCACCCACTCTTTTGAAAAAAGAGCTGCTTATACACAAGAATGTGCTGGAACCCTACTACAATCATCTTTGGACCAATCACCCTCTGGGTGGATCATGGCATCTGCTTTATCCCCCAAACAAGGAGCTACCACAGTCCAAACAGTTTGACTTATGCCTCTTATTAGCACTCATTAAACATCTGAATGTATTCCCTGCACCCAGAAAAGGCTGGGATATGGAACCACCATCTTCTGATCTCTCTAAGTCTGCAGACATTCTGAGACTCTGCAAGTACAGAGATCTCCTTCTCAGTGAGATTCTGATGAATGGTCTCACTGAGTTACAGTTCAATTCAATTTGGAAAAAAGTTTCTGATATTCTTCTGCGCCTTGGGATGAAACAAGACGATATTGACAAAGTCAAGGAGAATCCCATTGAGAATATCTCCCTTGATTATCATCAGCTGTCCATTTATCTAGGCATACCAGTACCAGAAATCATCCAGAGGATGTTATCCTGCTATCAACAAGGTACTAAATAATTGCATTAGCCAGCCAACCATTTTTGAGTGTCTGTTCTGTGTTTAGGGATTCTTGGTTTTCCTCTTTGGGGTTTGAGAGCCTTTTTTCAGTATGAGAAGACAGTGAATTTTATGATGTTAGATGTTAGAAAGGAAACCTTGAGGTATAATTTGGAAGCCTTAAGTAATACATTTACTCAAGTGTTTTATATATATAATGCATGTGTATGTATGTGTGTGTGTATATATACATATATATATATAGTCACACACATATTTATATGTATACGTATATATTTATATAGAGATAGATAGATACACATATATGCATACATGCATGCATTTAGTGCATACATTTAGGGAAAGGGCTCTGAGCACTGATTTAAGCCAAGACCATTTTAAGCGGTTCTCCCTTAAAGAGCTTACGTTCAAATGCCTTTCATAGCACCGTTCATGGTACATTTTTCATTTCTTAATCATTAAAATTTCAGTTTTTGTTTACAGGTCCAACAACATCCATTATCGCCACTATGTCTATGTGAAGAGTTTTCTTTTTAGGCTTTACTGTTTAATCTGTAGGGCTTAATACAGCCTGTTACATATTGCAGATGCTCAGTGACTGACAGACAAGGACAGGGAATGGAGTTGTAATTGTGGCAATCTGTATGGTTTGAAAGACTCAAACCTTCAGTGGAAACTTGCTGTCCATTTCATGAACACTCCTTCATAGTCTTAGAATATTTCTTCATAGTCCTAGATTAATATTAAATAAGAATTGTGACTCAGTTTAAAGTTCTTATTGAAGTGATTATAGTGTACAGCCTCAACAGATACATCTACAACACAACTCCTACACTGAAAGCTCAGGGAATATTCCAGAAGAGGGGACAGAAAGATTATAAGCACCATAGGAGCAGGAAAACTGCTGGGAGATTGTGTTTTATAGAAATGGCAGAGAAGTGTCTCCTAATCAGAACTGAAGACGTCCATCCCCAATAGACATACTAACATGGAAGAGAAAAATCTCATGGAACCCCACCTCTAGATTAAAAGAACTGTATATACCTAACAAACGGCTGAGAGTGAGAGAAATAGTGTCCTCAGAGATAAGTTCCCTAGTGAGTTATGAAGTGGTCAGCTCTGAAATCTTACACAAGTACCACTAAATAGGTTGAGCAAGCATTGTTTATATGAATGCATGTGTGACCATAACTAAAGAAAAAGGTTATTTCAAAAAGGAAGGGGGAGTTTGGGACAGGAGGGAATACAGGGAATGGGAAATGATGGAACTATTTTACTCTAAAAATATAAAGTGTGTGTTGGTGCTCCATAGTTTATAGCTAGTGTACGATAGATGAGATTATACCTTGTCTAAACTGCAATAGTGAGGAGTGCTGGTTCTTCTCTAGATAGTTATGGAATAGACTAATGCTCTATAAAGGGTTTCTGCTTTTCTTAATTCTTATCACATATTTGATTGTTGTGCTTGCAATTACATTTATAATTATTTTTTTTTCTTTTTGCCATAGGAATTACTCTACAGTCAATAACAGGCAGTCAGCGTAAGTTTCTTTAAACTCACAATGCATACGGGCCTTTTCACTCAGAATCCCTAAGGCATAAATATGTTGTTGCCATGTATTTAGATAAACTATATGATAAGCTACACATTAATGAAAAGCTTAGAAAATCACATGATCAGCTTACTGTTAGGCAGCTGAACTAGTATATGCCTTCCTCTGATTGGACTTTAGTGCTGACTTCCTCACTCAGGACTTCAGCAGGCAACACTGCAGTCTGTTTGTTCTGCCTGCTTATCTGTGCTGGGTTTTTGTAGCTTTATTGTATTCATAACCCATTTTCTATAGCTCTGTATTCAGGGGCCTCTAGTGGACTGCTGTTTTTCCTGTCCTCTTTTTTTTCTTTAAACCTGTTTTGGTATTTGTTTTTGTTGTTGTTCTTATAAAGTGTTGCCCAAAATATGTTCAAGCAACTTTCCTGTGTTAGTCTTCCAAGTATCTAGGTACCTGTGACTGCAACACGTGACTCCCTGCCTGGTTTAGTAATTCCCATGTGGAGGCTCCAAACAATAAAGTTTCGGGGGGCGGGGGCTGATCAGACTGCTTACTGAATAAAAGCACTTGCTGTTCTTACAGAGGCCCCCACTTCAGTCTTTATTTCCCATATCAGGCTATTCACAGCCACGTATACACCCAGCTCTGAGAGTATCCATATTCTCTTGCTGCCTCCATGGGCACACAAACATGGATACAAGCATCCACACACACAAATCATGAACCAACAAATACAAATTAAAAATATAATGTATAATCTAAGATTTTTTTTTTTTGAAAACAGTAGCATGAGTTTGCTTGAGGTTAAATGTTAGGTCTCTGTGGAAATTTTAAGGCTAAGTCTTTGTGACAATGAAAAAGAGCAAAGATTCAAAGAAAATCATATAATATGGTGCAGTTACTAATTTTATGAAAAAGGAAAGGCAAAATGGTCTAGATTTTCCTTGCTTTATGTTTCATATTTTTATTTTATAAAATAATATTAGTTGTACTTCTAATAAGGTCAACAGCAGAATTTAAATACCTTAATATTTAGATTGTACTTATATTCTAAAGTAACTAAAACTTGGAATCTATATTAATATCAATAAGGCATTATATCATTTTGGTTTATACTAATTAGTTCAAGGCTCATTGGTGCCTGTGATATGTGGGTAAGTAGGAATTGTAATTTCCATGTGGCAGTGGGAAGTATTTGTGTATTCTTGCCCCTTGGTGCAAGTTTAGAAATGTGAGGGCCACTTGCTGGAGTTGGTTCCTCCTCTACTGTGTGGATTTTGGGAATGAGGCTCAAGTCCTTAGACCTGCAGACAAAGGCTGGTACCCAGAGCACTAGCGTGCCAGCCTTCATATATTTTTATAATTATAATAAAAGACTACATTTTTCAAAACTTTGCCACTAAATTATGAATGTTTCTCTCTGTTACTTAGGTATAGAAGTGGAAGACTTACAGAATGACGAAGAAGACTTGAGTCCACCTGTGATGGAATATAATATAGATGTGAAATCAAACACTGAAATACAGTTAGCAGAGATAAATAAAGATGTAGCCTCGATACCTAGTGAATCTTCAACAGAGTCTGTTAAAGATCTTCAGGAGGTACAGGTTTAATATTTACCTAAGAAGAACTTATTCTGCACTTCCTGGTGTTGTGTGCACTACACTCAGGCATTGGACGCAGTATTGTTCACATAGAGTCTGCATGGAAGTGACTCTTTCCACAGGACTTCTCCTCATGGCCATAGCTTCTCCTTCAGGACTCACTAAAGTCAGGCACTGTGTCAGCTTTTGGAATATATTGTTTTAGTTCCAGTCATTGGAAGTACATTTGGGAAGGAAAGAATGGAGAAGATGTAGGACAAGTAGAAGAGAGAGAAAAACTAAGAATAATGAAATATTTCAATTTCTCTAACACAGAAGTAAAGATTAATAAATCATAATGAAAACTGAGTGCTAAGCAAATAACTGGCTACCATAGATACCAATATACTCAGGCTGAGACTTTTAAGTTATGGCTATAAATATATTGCTGCTCTTTAAAAAGTACATTTCTCATTTGTTTAATTTTGTTTTGATTTGTATGTCTTTTTATGTTTTTTTTCAATGGTAGAAAATTGATGTTACATTAAATATAATACTTTTTCCATAAAATATAGAAAAATACAATTTAGAAAAATACATAAAAATCTAGAAAAATAAGTATTAGTAGAAAAAGATATTTTCTACTAATGTTAATAACTTATATTAATAGTTAGACTAAACATTGCATAAAATCCATTGTATGGTTTGAATAGCATATTAAATAAATGCTTTGTTATTATCTTCTAGGTCAAAAGTAAAACAAAGAAAAAGAAAAGAACTAAGAGTAATAAAAAGGTAAGACCCTGCATTTGCTTTTTAATGGACTATGTTGCTCATATTTATTCAGTGTAAACGGTTGATTAAAAATAATTGTAGGTTTTCTAATTTGGAGTGTACTCAAAGCTTTGATACTTCTGTATCAAAACTGACTATAGTTTCTCTATAATCTTCTGATTTTCTGCTGGTCACTGGGACATATATAAACATTTTAATGACTAATGCAATGAATGAAGATTAATTTGTAAAATAGTAAGATTAAGAATAAGAATCTATATTTTACTCTGCTAAGTAAAATATCAATGGCATTGTCATATTATAACATTTCTCAATAGTTTTGAAAATTAAATAAAATTATGAGTATTTTTATTATTACTTCCTATTTAGTAAGGTGGTAGAACAGCATTCATTAGTGATACGTATTTTATAAGACAATCCTAAATCTCAAGCTTATACCCCATAAGCTAACATGTATTTAATGAATGTTTCTTTAATTCTCTGGTTTTTGTAGTTGAGTTTTATTAAAGACATTAAGATACTTTTTGAAAATGATGACTTTATTAAGATGACATTTAGACACTAGAAAAAATATTTGTTATATTGTATGTTTATTAAGTTTTAATTAATTTACAAATTCTAAAAACCTAGAAGTTCCCATTGTAGATATTTTATGTTTGTATACTCACTGTTCTTATAAGTGCAAACAGTCCTTGGTAGTCAGCAAGCCCTAAATAGCCATCAGACTAATTTTCTAATCAAGAATTCTCATGTAGGGGCTGGAAAGATATCTCAGCAGTTAAGAACACTGAATATTCTTCCAAGGGTCCTGAGTTCAAATCCCAGCACCCACATGGTGGCTCACAACTATCTATAATGAGATCTGATGCCCTCTTCTGGGGTGTCTGAAGTCAACTACAGTGTATTTACTTATAATAAAGGAAGGAAGAAAGGAAGGAAGGAAGGAAGGAAGGAAGGAAGGAAGGAAGGAAGAAAGAATTAATTCTCATGTAAATGGTTAACACGTGGAAGTTTGCTTGTGTCATGCCAGGTGTATGTGCCTTTCTTTGTTGTGTTGCTTTCATAACATACAGACATCGCACTGTAACAGTAGCCCTGAACATGCCTGTCAAGACTATCTGGAAGAAAAACATCAAATATTGCATGCCAAATACAATTACTTTGGTTTAGTAATTATTATTAAGACTCTAATTTATCTTCATTATGGACAACTCCATTGGTGATTAATTAGTTTCTTCTATCTCCCACCCAGAGTTAGAGTAAGCAAAAGACAGAAAGGTTTTCTCTTTTTTCCTTTTTCTTTGTTTATGATGAAGCCATAGGGAAAATGAAACTTGAGAGGGAATGAATCCAGCCATTTAAATTTAGTGGCCACTGTACAGGAGAGAAATTGCAGAGACTCATATTAAGGGGCTGAAGTGCATTGACAAAAAGTTTGCATGAGAAGAGCTAAAGTGGACTTTGCGAAATGATCAACAGTACTAGATATATTCAGTATGAACAGTCTTTTTTCTTTTCTATTTGATTTGTCTACCTCTTTTTTTTATTAGATATTTTCTTTATTTGCATGTCATATGATATCTCCTTTCCTGGTTTCCCCTCTTAAAAAACAGAAAAAAAAAGAAAAGAAAAAAAAAAACCTGTTCCCTCCCCCTTCCCCTGCTCAACAACCCACCGTCTCCCACTTCCTGGCCCTGGCATTCCCCCACTCTAGGGCACAGAACCTTCACAGCACCAAGGACCTCTCCTCCCATTTATGACCAATTAGGCCATCCTCTGCTATACATATGCTGCTGGAGCCATTAGTCCCAGCATGTGTACTCTTTGGTTGGTAGTTTAGTCCTTGGGAGCTCTGAGGGTACTAGTTAGTTCATATTGTTGTTCGTCCTAAGGGGCTGCAAACCCTTCAGCTCCTTGGATCCTTTCTCCAGCTCCTTTATTGGGGACCCTGTACTCAGTCCAATGGATGGCTGTGAGCCTCTACTTCTGTATTAAGCCTCTACTTCTGTATTAGTCGGGCACTGTCAGAATCTCTCAGGAGACAGCTATCTCAGGCTCCTGCCAGCCAGTACTTGCTGACATCCACAATAGTGTCTGGATTTGATGATTGAATATGGGAAGGATTCCCAGGTGGAGCGGTCTCTGGATTGTCCTTCCTTCAGTGTATGCTCCATAGTTTGTCTCTGCAACTCCTTCTGTGGGTATTTTGTGCCCCCTCTTAAAAAGGAACAAAGTATCCACACTTTGGTCTTCCTTCTTCTTGAGTGTCTTGTGATTTCTGGATTGTACTTTGGGTATTCCGAACTTCTGTGCTAATAACCACTTATCAGAGAGTGCATACCATGTGTGTTCTTTTGTGATTGGGTTACCTCACTCAGGATGATACTCTCCAGATCCATCCATTTCCCTAAGAATTTCATAAATTCATTGTTTTTAATAGCTGAGTAGTACTCCATTGTGTAGATGTACCACATTTTCTGTATCCATTCTTCTGTTGAGGGACATCTGGGTTGTTTCCAGTTTCTGGCTATTATAAATAAGGCTGCTATGAACATGGTGGAACATGAGTCCTTACTACATGTTGGAGCATCTTCTGGGTATATGCCCAGGAGTGGTATAACTGGTTTCTCTGGTAGTACTATGTCCAATTTCCTGAGGAACTGCCAAACTGATTTCCAGAGTGGTTGCAATTCCAGCTTGCAATCCCACCAGCAACGAAAGAGTGTTCCTCTTTCTCCACAACCTCTCCAGCATGTGCTGTCACCTGAGTTTTTTATCTTAGCCATTCTGACTGGTGTGAGATAGAATCTCAGGGTTGTTTTGATTTGCATTTCCCTGATGACTAAGGATGTTGAACATTTCTTTAGGTGCTTCTCAGCCATTTGGTATTCCTCAGTTGAGAATTCTTTGTTTAGTTCTGTACCCCATTTTTAATAGGGTTATTTGGTTCTCTGGAGTCTAACTTCTTAGTTCTTTGTGTATATTGGATATTAGCCCTCTATCAGCTATAGGATTGGTAAAGATCATTTACCAATCTGTTGGTTGCTGTTTTGTCCTATTGACAGTGTCCTTTGCCTTACAGAAGCTTTATCATTTTATGAGGTCCCATTTGTCAATTCTTCATCTTAGAGCATAAGCTATTGGTGTTCTGTTCAGGAAATTTTCCCCTGTGTCCATGTAGTTGTGGCTCTTCCCCAGTTTTTTTTCTATTAGTTTCAGTGTGTCTGGTTTTATGTAGAGGTCCTTGATCCACTTGGACTTGAGCTTTGTACAAGGAGATAAGAATGGATCAATTTGCTAACCTCCAATTGAGCCAGCACCATTTGTTGAAAATGCTGTTTTTTTTTCCCCCCACTGGATGGTTTTAGCTCCTTTGTCAAAGATCAAGTGGCCATAGGTTTGTGGGTTCATTTCTGGATCTTCAATTCTATTCCATTGACCTACGTGCCTGTCTCCGTACCAATACCATGCAGTTTTTATCATGATTGCCCTGTAGTATGGCTTGAGGTCAGAGATGCTGATTCCACCAAAAGTTCTTTTATTGTTGAGAATAGTTTTCACTATCCTGGGTTTTTTGTTATTCCAGATGAATTTGCAAATTTTTCTTTCTGTGAAGAATTGAGTTGGAATTTTGATGGGGATTGCATTGAATCTGTAGATTGCTTTTGGCAAGATGGCCATTTTTACTATATTAATCCTGCCAATCCATGAGCATGGGAGAGCTTTCCATCTTCTGAGATTTTCCTCGATTTCATTTTTCAGAGACTTGAAGTTCTTGTCATACAGATCTTTTACTTGCTTAGTTCAAGTCACACCAAGGTATTTTATATTATTTGTGACTATTGTAAGAGTGTTGTTTCCCTAATTTCCTTCTCAGCCTGAACAGTCTTTTCATAGCAAGTATTCACCTCAAGTGTTCAGGTATACTAGAACCAAGGTGGAAATCCCTATTTCTAAATGATAGATGAAAATTGTTTTTAAAAAGATAAAACAAATTTGTATGTACAACCTAATACCTATAAAGGAAACTCATAGTCAGAGATAGTAGAAATCAGTACTTGTAGTTATTAATATTTCTAATTTTGGTTGTATTAATACAGATTAAGTGTCATTTAAATGGGTTCTGTTTGATACGTTGCTGCTGTTGTTGATTTTAGTAAACAGAAAACATAAGGATTTTAATTTCCCTCCAGTTGTGATCTCATCTGTATGTCTAGTCTTCACATGTCAGGCTGATTTCCTTTTTCTTGTTGTTTTTCAAAAATCTCTTCATTTAGTGTACGAATAATGGATATTACAGACACTCTGTCCCCAGGTTTCCTAATAGGTACAAACTGAAGTCCAGTGTTCATCTCTATTATCTCAGTTTGTGATATTCAGAATTATAAAATAAATGTAATGAGACACAAATACTTTAAAAGAGAAACAGAATAAGTAGAAATTTAAAAAAACACATTCTATCCATATTGTGGTTATGTATTTCATAGAATTCACATTTGAGTTTTATAGTTGACTGAAGATGTATAAGTACATATAGCATCATGATACATAATTGAGCTGAGGTAGTTCATACAGATTACTAATTTTTGTGATGCTGTTTTTTAGGATAAGGATTCAGAAGATGAGCAAGTGTAAGTATGTAAATTTTGTTTTTCTTAAGGTATGCTTTGTCAATAATACATAGATTTCTTTTGAGAAACTTGTAGGAGAAAAATACTTCATTGTCTTAATAAATTGATATTTCTGTAGATTAGACTATTATTTTCTGTGGAAAAAAAGAATCTCTTATGATTTTTTTTCCTTAAGGTTCTCCAGTAGTCATCTAACATTAACTCCTTCACTGAGAGACTGACTTAAGTGCTTACTAAAATGAGTACAAGCGTGCTGTAGACTAAAGCTTAACTTCAAATATAGATCATTATCACCTCTTGGACAGACATATAGACATACTTATTTGGTTGGGGTAAATTTTGAAGTGTGATGATAATTTTAAAGCTTTTGGGACACTTAGAAACTATAGCTATATTTTGAAAAATAAACCCTTTGATCTCATAATTCATTAAATCATTGCCATGTATAATTAAGTGGCCTTGAGCAATTCCTATTTCATATATGTTAATACTCATTGTTAATGTTCAAAAGAAAAGAATGAGTAGTCTGAGCAGTGTCCAGACTTTGACCATGAACCCTTTAATGCAGAGTGTGTCATGATGCAGAGTAATGCTAACTTTAGAAGCAGTAGCCTATGTGAAAAGCACTGTACCATTGAGAAAGTCGCATTACTGTGTTCCCACTGTAGCTCATATATGGTAGAAAAGGATGACCAACTGGAGACAGAACACGTAGACGTGAGCACATTCAGTACATACATGAAAACTGACACAAGTGATGCCCAGGAAGATTCTGCAGCTGAGGACAAGTTCTGTAGCCTGGATGAACTGCATATCCTAGATATGGTAGAACAGGTGAGCACTGGAGAGGGCTCAGCCCTATCTCCTTTCCTACAGAAAGAATTGTAAACTTTATTTTCTCCAGATTCTTTGACCTGTGTGCCATTTTAAAAAGCCGTATGCTGTTGTAATAAGAAAAGCAACAAAAGACAAGATAATGGGGATTAAAAATATAACTGGGACTGCATACTTCACACTTAAGTGCACCACTCGTAAAAGGTTTGAAGAGTATGAAAGAGCAGAAAGAGGAGATGACAACACAGTAAAAACTAGCATGATCCCACTAAGTGGTATGTCATGAAAATACATGCTGAGTCATCAAAACTACTCTGATTTGTTTCTTTTTAATAGATGTGGTTGCAACTATGAAATATTTTCTAAAAAGCTCTAGTATATAGCCGTTTTTTCTAGATTCTTTTCTGTTACTATCCACTGACTGAAGTGATATATCTATAAATATAAGAATATTATTCCTCAAAAGAACAATTTGTACAAAGTAGATGAATGATTGAAGTACACATATATAATGTGTTTGAAGTTAGGTGAGCTACTATATAGTATAAAATATGAATGTATCACAATCAATTACTATTACAATATGTATATTTTAACTGAATTGACATAGCTTTGGCTTTTATATTGAAATTTAAATTTCAGCCATTAATGTTAGTCAGTAACCTTGAAGAAATCAAAATGAGAGTCAAATTGGCACAGATTTGCAGAAAAATATGTAATCACTTATATAAAAACTATTGAACTGTTTGCAAAGTAAGATGTGCTATATAGTGTGTTCCCTGTTAATATCCTGTTTATAATATAGTAGAGAAATTGAACATTAAATAAATTGGTGCACTGCTGTAATTAAAGGACAGGAAATTGGTACTGCCTGGGTTAGAATTCAGGCTCTTGCATTTACTGTCTGTAATCTTAGGCAAGTTACTTCCTCCTTTTAGTCCCTTAAGATGAGAATAGCAAGTGCCCCTTCATGACTCCTATGCACCTAAGAATATTACAAAGACTGCATGAGTGTCACTCAGCAGTAGCAGCAACTTAGAACTGTGTGCCTTTTAATGAGTGCTATTAGAGAATTAAAGCCTGAATCAGAGTTATTGTAGATGGCACCGTTGTATACAGCAGAAAACGTATAAGTAGAAAATATAAGTGTCTTTTTAGAGAAATAAATATTCTTTTGTTTTGTTTTGTTTTGTTTTTTTGTTGTTTTTCAAGACAGGGTTTCTCTGTGTTGACCTGGCTGTCCTGGAACTCACTCTGTAGACCAGGCTGGCCTCGAACTCAGAAATCCTCCTGTCTCTGCCTCCCAAGTGCTGGGATTAAAGGCATGCGCCACCACCGCCAGCCTTTTTGTTTTTTGGGTTTTTTTGTTGTTGTTGTCGTATTACTTTTTTTTTTTTTTTTTTTTGGTTAGAAATAAATATTCTTGTTACATTTGCTTAAGGGCTCATCTGGAAAGGAAAGTACAGACTTCAAAGAAACTGAGAAGGAAAGGCTTGCTCATCAACATCAGCTTTATAAATTGCAGTATGAATGTGAAGTAAGTACTTTGTCTAAAAGAACAAATATTTCAAATGTTAAACTCGGTGGTACATTGTCTTAAAGAATTCAATAAAACTGAACCCATTATAACTGTAGTTCAAATTAATGCAGCTATTGTAGAAATCAGTATGGAGATTTCTCACAGAGCTAAAAACAGAACCACTGTATGCCCCATCTTTCTCACTCCTGAGCATATGCCCAGAGAACTCCATACCTTACCATAGAGGAAGCTGCATCCCCCATGTTTCTTGATACTTTATTCACCATAGCAAAGAATTGGAATCAACCTTGTTGTCTATTGATGAATGAATGGATAATGGAAATTCTGTGTGGTACTTGCTTTGGTAGCACATATACTAAAATTGGAATGACATAGAGAAGATTAGCATGGTTCCAGTGCAAAGATGACATACAAATTTAGGAAGCATTCCATTTAACTCTGATGAGTTGGTTGTTATCATATTATATATTATTATTAACCCTTAGAAGCCTGGTTTCTAATGAGAGACAGGAAGGATGTCGATCAAGATGGGAGGAGATATGGGGAGGAACAGGGAGGAGTAGAGGGAGGATAATTAGGATAATAATTTGGATATTGTATATGAGAAAAATATGTTTTTTTCAATGACTGGGAAAAGAAAATTATGTATGAGAGGGTATCTGTACGTATATATGATTACTGTTTAGCTCTTAGGAAAATTGAAGTTTAAGAAATCTACAGGAAAATGGATGGCTTCAGATGTTTAATACTGAGATCACGTAATCTCAGAAAGAAATAAAGAGCATATTCATTCTCAGTGTTGAATCTAGTCAGTAATATGTGTGTCAGTAATAGAACATGTATATAAACTAGTGTGCATGTAGGTGTGGGATAGGGAAAGAGAAGACGACTGACTAAGGGGATGGCAGGACTGAGTGCCCATAATGGACACGAGTTATAAATGAGAATATAACGCTCTTTCTTGTAGTTTTAAGTGCATAAAATACTTATTACTAAAAGTAAAATATTTCATATGAAGCTTCATAGTTTCTGTGTCCATGCCAGTGCTAATCATATACAAATGTTCATGAAGTTGTACAGACTTTGGGTCTGTTTAAATTTGGTATATAATGTTTTTATTTGCAAGTACTTTTATAATAAACTTCATTAAAAAAATAACTCAGTGTGGATTTGCTTCTTTCAATTTTTGGTGACTTGAACACTCAAACTATTTTTCCTTGAGCAGGATTACAAAAGGCAACTGAAAACAGTGACATTTCGGTGGCAGGAAAATCAAATGCTGATCAAAAAGAAAGAAAAGATCATTGTATCTCTTAACCAACAAGTGGCTTTTGGAATCAATAAAATGTCCAAGTAAGTACAAAATTTGATAAAAGTGAATATTCAGAATTTGTCATTTTTAGCTTTAATCTACCTGCAGCCCCTAGGTGGCAGTGTGACTGCACAGTAGGAATTACAAAGGCTTGTATGTGGTTTTTATTTTTAAAGAAGTTACAGTTGAAATATAAAGAAAATATATAATAAAAATTTTCAAAAAAAAGAGTTACAAAAAGTCAGGGATAAATTTCCAATGAATGAGCTATAGGAGTTTATTTGATGTTTCATAGAGGATATACTTGGTCCCTTTCTCAGCTACAATGGGCCTTTCTGTGTTAATGAGAAATTATTTCTAACATTTTATGACCTAATTCCTTATTTGCTTAGATTACAGCGCCAAATCCATGCTAAAGATGATGAAATCAAGAACCTTAAAGACCAACTCTCCTTGAAAAGGTACTCCATTTCCTTTTGTTGGCACTGCCTGTCTGAAACTAAACAGCTTTAGCTGGGATAATCATTTATCATCCGAAAGCATTTTTGCACAGGAGATTGAGTAATGTGAGTAACTCCACTGGATTAATAAGTATAAATAGAAAGAGGTGTAGACTGATTAGACGCTTTATTCATCATATATCCGTCCAGAGAAAACTGGCAGCAGCCCGGGCAGTCAGCAGCACTACAGACTCAACAAATTCCTACCAGAAACAGGGACCTGTGTTCAGTAGTCCTAGCTGCGAGGATTGTAGCACTCAGTGTTTTACCAAGATTCACCTGCTGTCTAAGCATAATTTGTAAATATTTTTACTTCAAAGAACCAATTGATTCAGCATAAAACTCACATGGTAATACATGTGACCCACTGCCTTTTTCATATATTCATTGAATAGATAACCATCACCACTGTCTTATTTCCAGAGCATTTTTGTCACTCCTAAACAAACAAGTGCCTTTTTAAAGTTATCCCCTCTTTATCCCTTCAGCTTCTAGTAAGCACCAATTTACTTTGTGTCTTTTGGATTTGCTCATTCTGAACATCTCATATAGATGTACTCATCTGTGAGGCTTCTTACAACGAGTTTGTTTCATTTCACATAGTAGTTTTAGATCCCTTCCTGTTACATATCAAGAGTAAAATTTCAGGCTCATCAATAAGCTTTGCACTTTCTTTTAGAGAATTACAAAGCTGTTGTACAAGTGTCAGCATGTTGGTGGGCCAGCCTCCTTTCTCTCCTTTCTCACCACAACATTTTTTTTAAAGATTTATTTATTTAATTAATTATTTTTATGTGTATGAGTACACTGCAGCTGTCTTCAGATGCACCAGAAGAAGGCATCAGATCTCATTACGGGTGGTTGTGAGCCATCATGTTACCACAACATTTTATATTGTATTAATTTTACCTAGTACATAGAGCAGTCTGTTATTTTGGTTTATATTTTTTCACTGACTTAAGTAATTCAATATTTTAAGTGCTTATTAATAATCAGTGTATCTTCTTGAATAAATTTATTCAATTTCTTGACCTATTTGAAAACTTAGAAATCTCTTGCTGTTGAGTACTTTGAGTTCTTTGTGTGTTTAGTACAAGTGGGACTTTTCCTGTGCTTCGTGAATAGTACTAAAGTGCTCTAGCAGTAAGCTATCACAACTCTGTATAACATTTTGATTTTAGGCATTTTTACCTGTTCTTTAAGTTGTCTTTCCATTTGCCTAATGCTTTTAATTTTGATGGAATGTAATTTTTTTTATTTTAGGCAAACTTTGTACAATATATAGTGACATAATAGTCAGTACTTGAGCTGCAGTAGTTTAAACATTTTATGTTTCTCTCTCTAATAAGTACTGTCTTTAATGGGATATATTTGTCCTCTTCCACCATTAATATGTTTTAAATTTTTAAGCATCTGAGTGTATTTCTCTTAACAAAACATTAAAAATGATTTCTGTGATATTCCTTATTATAAAGGTATATTTTCAGTTGTTCTTGTTAAGGGCAGAATTTAATTTATAGGTTATGTGATTCTGAAAGTTCAGTGTAGGAACCTGAGAAAGAATAGAAAGAAATAGACGAAAACCTCAGAGGTTCCACTATTGTAATAACCTGCACAGGATCCATATGGCTTTTCCATTCAAGCTCTGGAATCAATTCCATTCTAAGGAATGAAACCCAAATACTGAATTAACTAGTAAAGTGTTTGATTGCACTGACTTTCTTTATTACAGTGGTAAGGAAACTTACATATTTCTGCTGTTTACCCAGAAGTAGACACTGTTAAATCAAATTTTCAAACAATAACTAATAGAGTCAATTATTGTTAACAATGCCAAACAGAGAATGCTTTATGTATATTTTCTGAATTATTTTTATAGCAGTTGTTTTTTTAAGGTAATAAAACTTTCTCTATTATCACATGTACAAAAGCTAAATATAGGGAACTAAGCACCTTGATCTTGTGGTTCCTCCACTATAACTATTGACAGGGTAGTTGTTAACAGCAGACACTAATTAACCAACATCAGGGTGATAACCAATTTGATATCTATTAAGAATTTTCTGCTTCATTGCAGATATTGCTTATCTTGTCATTTTACCCAAACATAGTAAAAGGACAGCATAGCTATGTCATGGCATTATTTAAAATAAAGTATTATTTTCATTCATGAAGGCTCCATCTTTAGGATCATATCACATCCCAGAGTTCTATGTACAAATCATTGGGAAAATGTACTGCCGCCTCTAAGATCCTCACTTTGGGATTTACTATGTAACATAATTTATTCTGAGGCGATGCAACACACACATCTCCTCAGCCCCAGATAGGGCGTCCACAAGAGACCGAAGCACAGACACCACCAAAGTCCAATGTGCTGCACCAGTGAGCTTTGTTGGGGTTGCTTATAGGGACAGAAATGATTCAGAGACAGCTGGA
The DNA here is from genome assembly GCA_019843815.1 of Montemys delectorum. Taxonomy (NCBI): domain Eukaryota; kingdom Metazoa; phylum Chordata; class Mammalia; order Rodentia; family Muridae; genus Montemys; species Montemys delectorum. Next base: position 35,098 of record JADRCD010221322.1, read on the forward strand.
TCACAAAGGCCAACCTTAGCATGAGTGACAGACACAAAAACTGACAACCTCAGGGAGGGAGGGGCTTAGCGAATCTGGTCGATTTCAGGAACTTCTTGAAGCTGTTTTGAATTGTTTGTACCAAACTGCTTAAGAAGTTTCCTGCAAGATGGTATGTTTTAATCTCAGAGGAAACTTACACAACAAGGTGAAGATTTCAAAAAAATCAATTGTAAGCCTAGGAGAACCCAAACATTCAATCCATTGTTCTTGTCTAAGGTTTTATATTTAATAGGTTTTGGAGGTAAAATTCATTTTAAGATTATAGATTCAGAATATAGGTCACACCCTCTGTACTAAGAATTTTAAAACTTCTGCACTTTTTGTAATAAAGGAATAACTGTATGTTTTAATATCTTCTCTTGGTTTGTTTGTGCTATATATACTTTTCCAAGAAAACATTCCCTTGTGATGGTTTCATCTTCCTCCTCCTGAGTAAGTTAGAAAAGGCTATTGTACTCGTGTTGCTAATTCTTTATGGTCGTGCATTTCAGATCTCAGTGGGAAATGGAGAAGCATAATCTGGAAAGCACAGTTAAAACGTATTTAAACAAACTAAATGCAGAAACCAGCAGAGCCTTAACAGCCGAGGTAAAAGGACAGTGGGGGGATGGAAGGGAAGGATCATTTTACATTAGTGTAGCTAAAGAGTTGGAAAAAAAAGATTGGCTTTGAAATAAACACAAATAAAACTTAGTATCATTCAAAAAAACTACAGCTTAAATTCAGACCCTTTTGTTTGACTGGCATGTCATTTGGGTATGTTTGAGTATTTGTAATATTAAGCTGCTTTTCTTTGGTGACTCCAAGAAATTGCAGTATTTATAGATGGAGACTAACTCTCAGAAAGCTAAGTCTTTAAGCCATACATGCAAGAATAACATTTAACTCTTGCTATAAACCACTTTCTCTACTGTGTTCCATTCAGATTATTCCAAAACTATATACATATCAAAAGCCCCAACATCAAAAGCCAACTTACTTCCCATAACCCTAGAAAGTCTCTTAATATTATTAAAGTTAAGTTGATAATACCACATCCAGGGTCTCTCACAAGAAATAAAATTGTGGGGCTGAAGAGATGGCTCAGTGGTTAAGAACACTGACTGCTCTTCCAGAGTTCCTTAGTTCAATTCCCAACAACAACATGGTGGCTCACAACCTTCTGTAATAGGATCGGATGCCCTGAGTACATAGCTACAGTGTACTCATATAAATAAAATAAATAAATCTTAAAAAAATAATATCTTCAAAAAAAGAATAAGATTATATGTGTGCATGCGATTTTTATGTATACATAGTGAAACTTGCTATATAGTAAGATCACATTGTTCAAAGGACTTGCCGACATTAGGAAGCCTTACAGATCTGCTACCTGTCATTTCTCTTTTCTAGTCGAGTTCTTGGGATTCCAGGACAACTAAGTGACAATCCAAGCAGTCCAAGTTATTAACACTGTAGCTTTACCTAACAAAGGGAAATCTTAAGGTCATGTGTATTTTTTCTTTAGAGCTTTTAGTTAAAAGCTGCTTTCTCCTTAGAGCATTGATTCTTGTAATTATTGAGTGACTAACAGCTAAGACTTCAGACTAAATGATTGTACATCAGTAATAGTGTAGAGAGGCTTTCTTTTGTGGAAGAAGTACTGGAGCAGATCTGTGAGGTCCATTTGGACGATCCCTTCTCTGTAGTCTGATTACTTCTGCAGCCCTTCTTCATGAACAGATAAACAGCGGGATTCCCAAACTTAGCTAACTTCGTGAGAACTTTAAAATCCCTAATGTCTAGGCTATCCCTATTATCAGCCAAGTTAGTATCCCTAGGACCAAGGCACCACTCCAAAGTTTCCAAGATTAGTCCAGTATTTGGGGCGAAGTTGAAAAGTGATGTTCTTAGCCTTACTAGCACAGTAACTATTGAATAAAATAAGTTTATAAGTTTAATTGCAGAGTTGCCTTGATCAGAAAGTGTTTATGATGCTTTGAGTATACATGAGATGACTAAAAAGAGAATGCCCACTTAGGCTTCCTTCAGTTCCTTTGTCTTTCAAAAACCTGTAGGTGTATTTCTTACAATGTCGGAGGGACTTCGGTCTACTGCACCTTGAGCAGACAGAAAAGGAGTGCCTCAATCAGCTGGCCAGGGTGACGCACATGGCAGCAAGGTAAGTTTTTCTTCTTTCCTAACTCACCATGACATCAGACAGGGACCATGATGGATTTTACAAACGTGCAGCACAGTCACTGGGGTATTCCAAGACCTCGGCTTTGTTTCTTTCTTTGTTTATGACGTGTATGGTTTCATCTGCTGAATTATTGACAAGCACTGAATATAGTGGCAGCTTCCTCCCCACTGGCAGGCATGCATGAAGGCCAGAGTGTACAAGACCGAGTCTCATCGGAAAACTGTTTTCTATTTGTTTTTCTACTAATGCTTTATTTTAAGTACTTTTGTAATATATTTAGGAAAAATATCAGTAACAACACCTAATGCTACATGTTATGAGGCAATTTCTGCTGTGTTCTATTAATTTTCAAATATTAGAATGAGTTTATGAAATTTTCCTTAAATTTATAATTTATAAATTTAAGGGTATACTTTTTAATTTTAATGAGTTGATTATCTTTGAGATTAAAGGATTATTTCATAATAATAATCATTTTTTAAATTGTCACTATTCCTTACTGCACAATGAAGCTGAAATGTTACTATTGTGAGCAATTGCACTGTCTTTGCTTACCAGGAGAAAGAACATTGTAAAAATTAGAGTGCTGTGGAGCTACTTTTTGTCTGATCTCACTGATGACTTACTTTGCTTTTGTAAATTGTTAGGCTCATGATGTAGATATGGCAATGCTGCTGTGGAAAGCCACAGGAGGTTTCTTATAGAGACAGTCTGCACTGAAACTTTGTGAGTGTTTATAGGACGTACGTCAGTAAACAGTTGCTAACTGGTATACTTTGTTCTTCATCAGATCAGTGACAGCATTCCTCATCACAACAAAGTGCTGATTGCTTTTGTCTCTTTGTATTTTGTGTTGTGTTCTTTTTTATAATTTGTCATCTCAAAAGCAGTTTAATTTTGTAATTTATATTAGAGCCAGCTAGATCAATTCTGGCTTTGTGATATCAGGGTTAAAATGAAGGTGATCTAAAACCTGCCTCCAAGGTGGGTCAGTGTTTGTGAGAATGCACCTGCAGCTTCCCTGTTTGGATTTTTCTGCTTCTGTACTTTATTGGAGATATTTTAGAACAAAAATATTTTATAGTAACTTCAAGATAGAAAAGAAATGGCATTCTGGAGGTAGGAAGGAAAGGATTTCTGGAAGCATGTGTTATCATCTTCCCTTATAAAGGATGTGTATATTACTGATTTCTCTTTATTAATAACAGCCCTTGTCCATGTATTTTTAACCTTTGAGGTAATTGCTAGCATTGAGGGTAATTTTCGTTTTTTTTTTAATATATATTTCTTACATAAATACTAAAGAACACTTGAAATTTTTGGAAACCTAAATGTTATATATAAATCGCGTTTCCTCTGTGTCTCCTTTCCTATATCAGCAACCTGGAATCACTTCAACTGAAGGCTGCTGTAGATAGTTGGAATGCCATTGTGGCGGACGTTCGAAACAAGATTGCATTCCTCAGGGTAAGTTCTGAGTATACTGAAATCAGATTGGCAGAATTTCCGTGAGAGAACATCTAACACTAAAAGCAAATAGTGTTCAAGAAACTTAAGCATATTTTTCATCTCAGTTACCAAAGATTGTCCTCTTGGTTTGTAATTATTTTCATATAAATTAATATTAGATATCAATTATAGACTTATATATGTGACTTTTTAGTTCATTATTCCAGGAAAAGATAAATTCAAAAGTTACCCCTTACCTAGTTTTCCCATAATTCCAAAGCCAAACAAAATTAAATTCCAGATTTACTCTAAACAAATTAAATGTCTTAACTTGCTATAGAACTAATCAGTAATTTTATATGTGTAGAATCAAGTGGAATAACAAATAAAGTTGTATTCTTTTCTAATCTTAACAATTTATATAATTGTTCTATACTGCAGAATCTTAATTATTGATTTAATTGAACTAAAAATGCGAAAAGGCTAAACTAGTGAGTATTTATAGATACCATCTTCAAATCTGTATGTGAACAGTGATTGAGGTTTACGTCCACATCTGTACATGAAGCAGTGGTGCTCAGTTGCAAAAAAGAGCTGCCTCTGAGAGCTGTGGGTTGTCTGCTTTTAGAATGATGGCTGAGAGCTGTGGGTTGTCTGCTTTTAGAATGATGGTTTCAACCTTTTGTTCTCTGTGATCATTGTCCCTCTGTCCTTAGTGCTACTTAGAATTTCTTTAATGTCGTCTCAGAAATCACTAAATGCTTTGTTTTAAAGGTTGTATTTTCCATTGCTCATGGGTTGTTCACTGAAATGAACAAAGAAAACTTAGGAAGTATGCCAAAAAATACTGAAAACACAAAAGTTCCCAAAATTAGACTCCTACTCCCCTCTCTTTCCTCTTCTCCCCTCACCTCATGTTCTCCTCTTCTTCTTGCCTCGCCCTTACCCACTTCCAGACTCCAAGAGAACAAGACATTTATGTAACTGGAGCAAGCTAGAGTTGTAGTTTTCTAGATAAATAAAATTACAATATCGAATATCAATTCTTCGTTTAAAATGTGTTCATTTTCCTGTTACCTATGTGTTTCTTATAGGTACTTGACTCTTCAGAGTCTAACCTCACTTTCTGTCAGTGCTTCCTGCTTGGGAACTGGAGACACTGAGGAGTTACAATAAGCAGCTGAATTCCGTCATTAAATCCCTGAAGCACAGGGATTCTTAAATGCGGGCATGAATGTCTATAGAATTATTTTTATGTCAGAAATTGTTATATTTCTTCTATCACTGAGTTTAGAACTACAAGTTTATGTTGAACTATAACACAATTCAAACAGTACTATATAGAGTTTCTTTAGATTCAGTGGTAGTCTGAAATATATTTATCCTCTGCAGACACAGTACAACGAACAGATCAACAAGGTGAAACAGGGGTTTGCCTTGAGTACCTTGCCTCCAGTCCAACTTCCTCCACCACCACCAAGTCCTGAGATACTGGTAAGATACCTAACGTTTTGAAAAGATGCTGTCTTCCTTTTGATAAATGATAAAATGTAAAAGACAGGATATACAGTGTGTTTGGTATGTGCTCAAATGAAACTAAGTGCATGTTTTAAATACCAGTGTGCCATTGATGGTCAGTCCATGCTGATACTATAATGAAGGTTACAGTTTGACAGAGGCTAGTTCAACGTGGCACTTTGAAGTCTAAATGCTATTTTCATCCTCTCAAACGTTCATCTTTATGAGAGATAACTGGATTTCTCATTGCACTGTCTAAGTAAACATTGCAGGATAATCCCTTAGGAAGCTAACTAGAGAGCCAGTCCCTTTACTTCCACCTTAGACTTCCTTTTCTTTAGCTTCCTGTGGTTAAGACTACAGGGGCAGTTCCCACTAACACACTTATCTCCTTATTAGGAACCAGGAGATTAACCAGATGTACTTATCTCTGTACTTTAATCTCAGAAATACACACAAAGTTTTTTGTGAACTTTTAGGAGGTTATTTTTTCTATAAGCCTGAGTATAAAAAGTAAAGAAAGATAAGATATTGAGAGGCAGATAGCTTTTGGTAATTCTGTAAACCTTATTTCTGCTCATTATTGAGTATAACAAAGACCACATATTTGTGAGAATGGTATCTTGTCCAGTTCCCAATACAGTCAGTCCTATTTGCATCTAAAACTTCATGATTGTAATCCATTACTCTTCACATTATTATAAATATTCTGTTCTTCTGAATTCCCACTAGAATTACTCATTAAACTCAGCTTACAACATTCTAGAGATTTTCTTGTCAAATATTTCTGGAGTCTTTCCACAACTATAAACCTAAAAACCATATGGTCAGATTTAGTCATTAGTGACCCACTACTGAACCCTAATTTTGTTTGTCTTATAGCCACTGTGATGAACTATGTAATAAAAGCGTCTTAAGGGCGGAAGACTATCTTTTGGCTCACAGTTTTAGAAGGCTCCGTCTATTATGGCAGGAAGATTGTGGCATAGTAGAGCTCTTCTTCACGTGATGATGTGCTAGGAAGCAGAAGAAGGAAAAGCCACTTCTGTCAAAACTTACTGCTATTATGGGTATAGTGATTCTCGAAGGGAGCTCAGTGTACATTAATTACCCACCACTTAGTCATTATTTTAAGTTATATATAATTTTATATAGAGTTTTATATATACATATATGTTATATTCATATGTGAGTTGTTTTTATATACATAAACAAATGTGAAAAATAAGGCAAAATGAAATCCAGCTTCAACATTATTCAGTAGTTGAAAGTCTTATATCATGTCCTCCTTGTCCCTGGAATGTTATGAAGCAAACTTTAGGCATTATATTTCATCCATTTATGTGTATGTGTGTGATGTGTGTGTGTACATATATGCATATATGTACACACACACATATACATACATATATGAGTGAGGAACTCTTACTGTATATAATCACATCATTATCTTATGTAAGAAAACTATAAGTTATGGATAAAGTTAATATTTAATATTCAGTTAGTATTTATATTTACTTAATTTTCTCAAACTATTTTTTCTTACTTATAAGGCATAGTGTCTGTTTCCTAATAATTAAGAATCAAATATTAACTTGTCTATCTATTATAAAGTACACCATTAGTTTTTCACTTTAAGATCATTACTCAGAACTATGTTAATGTTCTTTTGTCACTTTCTCAAATTATTATTGTGTTCCCGCTTTATGATCATGTTAGACTTAGCACATTGTGGAAGCGCCATAAGCCTTTCCCCTTCTGTTCTCAGTCAGACAACTACTAATATGTCTTCAGAGGCATAGCCACACCCACAACTGACCTGTGTTCATACAAAGGCAGTATCCCTTGTATGAACCCCACTTCATCCTTCTGTGTCTTTGAAGCTAAAGATAGAGTCCTGATTCTATCAGATGGTACCTTCAGTACATGATTGAGGAAGCTATATTTTCTATGGATAATTTTGGGGATTTTTAAATGAAATTTCTGAGTATCATCTGTATACATGGAGAGCATTCATTGAGACATTTGAGGTTTCTGTACATATTATGCCATTGTCCAATCCTGTTATATTATAGTTTAAAAATTTGGCATTCAAAGGAATCCAAGCCAGTTCTTCTATTCTATCACACTTTCTTTGGTTTTTCAAATTCTACTAGATTTTTTTTTTAACTTTGACTTGAATATTTTATTGGATGTAAAAGCTGGTTATGGTTTTATATTTTTTTTAGATATTTTCTTTATTTACATGTAAATTTCTCCTTTCCCAGGTTCCTAAGTAATATTCTGACACACATTGCTTTTAATGTACTTTGTATCTGAATTTCAAACCAGTGTTTTACTCCCTGCATAACTCTATGACTTTACACCATTGGTCAGGTAAGTTTCATTTTGTTTTGTTTTGTCTTTTTTATGTTAGATACAGCAATTCTTAGGAAGACCCCTTGTGAAGGAGTCTTTCTTTAGACCCATACTTACTGTCCCTCAAATGCCTGCAGTTTGCCCTGGAGTCATCTCTGCAGCTGTACAACCTAGACCACCCCTGGTAAGAGCCTTTGCTGGTGAAATATTCCTGAATGAAGATAGTATCTTCATTCATTTGTTTGGTAGGATAATGTTGGTAATGCTAGCGATGATGATAATTAAATGATAATTGAGTCAATATTTGTTTTACCTCATATTACCTTAGTTTTGAAATACAAAGATAGATTGTAGTTTTAATTGTATAACAAATAAAAATGTTGACATTCTTATTGTTTAGAAAAGCAAAGAAACCAAGTCACAATGCAATAAATTAAGCTACTAACGTTACATGTGTACCCAGGGGTTTCAGCTGTACCTGCAACAAACAACTTGAACAACCTCAGCTTAGAACAAAACTCTAAAAGAGTTTCCAAGCTTCCTAACTGTAGATAGATATGGTTTTCTCAAACCTGAAGGAATAAAGACATTTAAAATGCCTAGAATTATTATATGTCATCTTAACTAAAGTTTAAGAAAGAAAGAAAGAAAGAAAGAAAGAAAGAAAGAAAGAAAGAAAGAAGGAAAGAAGGAAAGAAAGAAAATTCTTCCAAAAGATTGATGTCAGATATAATTAGGGGAAAAAATGTTCTAATCCTGACTTTTCCATAAAGGAACTTCTTGGCATTTTAAAAACTGAGTGTGTGTACCTGCATGTGCGCGTGCATGTCTGTGTGCTTGTCTTTCTGTCTGCCTGTCTGTATGTGTGGCCTACAGACACGCACACATATATATAGTACCATATATAGTTCTTGTATCTTGCTCTCAATTTATTTTTGAAATATGTAGTTAGATCGATTTATTTATGTCTATGCCAACTGTCTACAAAACTTATGGAAGCCTCGACATTTTAGATAAGTAGCACACCTTTTATCACCAATTAACTGTGTTGCTTATGCAGTTTGCTTGCTGCTGTTCTATAATGACTGGAATGTAATTTTATTGAAAACACTGAAATCTCTTGACCTCCTAAGATTACCTTCAGGTTCCTGGGGAGAGCTAGACACTGAGGCAGATCTTGTTTGATTCCAGTCACTGGTGGTCATTGCTCACTTTAGATAAATGATCTAGTTGCCTTAGTGCCCCAGTCATCTGTCTAAACCAGGAAATATACAAAAAATGTTGGTGACAAAGCTTTT